>JAKNSH010313769.1:0-13627 GCA_027790015.1 Cymbopogon flexuosus
AAAAAAAAGTTATAACTCACAGACTAAAAATCCAAATTAAATTCCGATTGCACCATTAAATTCGTTAAAACTAGATCTCACATGAATATATTTCGATAAAATTTATAAAAAATGACAAGCGGGACCATTTGTGGTAAGTGGTATAGAGTATAAGATATAAAGGATGATGGATACGGAAGAATTGACCGTAAAGCAGAGAATCTCGATGATCAGGATGTATAGATGATAGATTTAGAGTAGGACGAGTGCGGATAGCCTGAGCCTCTCTTTCTAATCTAAGCGCTTGCCGCCGCCGGAGCTCGCACGCGATGGGCGCACTAGGGTTTCGGCCGCTGCTGTTTCTGCTGCTGGCGCTGCTCGCGTCGGTGGCGGCGGTGGAGGCGCGCTTCGTGGTGGAGAAGAACAGCCTGATGGTGACGTCGCCGACTTCGCTGCGGGGACGGCGCGACAGCGCTATAGGAAATTTCGGAATCCCGCAGTACGGTGGAAGCATGGCGGGCGCCGTTGTGTACCCTAAGGACAACGCCAACGCTTGCGACGATTTCGACGGCCGGCACCCCTTCCGTGCTAAGCCTGGTGCGATGCCCACTTTCCTCCTCGTCGACCGCGGGAGTAAGTGCCCCGATCTCTTGATCTCTGTCTTCGCGCGACTGATTTGGTCCATGCTCTTTGCTGCGTAGTTGTGCTTGGAGACTTGGCTGCAAACTATTTGGCTGGTTGGTTTTGTCGGTTGTAGCATACTACAAAAGGTGGTGCTAGTTTAGCATGTTCTAAGTTTCTGTGGCGAGGAAGTTAACACTGCTATAAATAGTAACAATGAATTAGGGATTTTATTGTCTCCATTTCATTATGAAGAAAATAAATTGGTGGATCCATACGGGCTCCTTTAGGCATAAATGCCAAAATTGGTGGTTTCAGATAATTGTGTCTGTTCATCGAGAGGCTTATGCTGCCGCTGAATACACTTGCAGAATGGTGATGCAAGAGATTTTGTTGTAGTACTAAGCTGTGAGCATGAGTGAAGAGTGCTGCAGACCATTCTGATGAATTGGTCTTCTAATGCTGCATTGGTTGCTTTACATTTCTGACCTTAGCTGTGCACTGAGTCAATTGAGAAAAATATCTTACTAGGAAACTGTTGATTCTCTGGCTTATTTTGGCATTAAATTCTCTTTGTGCCAAAAATTTGACTTTGATCTGACATGACTTTCTGCTATACTTGAAGAACATTGTTGCAAGACTTCCTTAGGAATAAATTTATTTTATATATAGCATTACTATATGGTACCATGGCTACTGTGTGTGTATATATATGAGCTTGGTTCGCATTTTGTTTTATTGCATCAGATCTGGTAAAAACTGGTAAGCTAATAGAAGAAAAATGTTAATAGAATATTTTATCACGTTAGATAACGATAGGATGATAAAACAAATAAAATATATGGACGACTTATATATTGATAGATTAACTAAAAGACTAATAGTACTGCACATAATGAATGACATGGATGATTTTGTTAATTAGTAAGGGATGACATGGATGGCTTGCATGAAAGAATTGCTAGTTAGTGGGGCAGGGCTTGTTTGGTTTGAAGCTGACAAAGTTTGCCTGGGCCAGGCAACAATCCCAGGCTTTGGATTTTGAAGGCCTGCGGTGGAGATTGATGGTTGGCCAAGTTGCCTGGTACCAGGGCTCCAACAAAACAGCCCAGGGAATTATGTGGACACCTTGCATGAAGAGATAGAACATCTAGTGGGGAGCTTTATTAGGGTATATAGATTAGCTGTTTTTTCTTATCGTCCCTAGTAACTTCTGAAATATATCCTTGATTTCCTTTTCACCTTCATCATCAATGTTTTATTTCGTCAAACTTCATGGTAAGGTTTCCTCCTCCATGTGTTTTCCAGACTGCCTATTTGCGAAGAAGGTTTGGAATGCACAAAATGCTGGTGCCTCTGCAGTACTTGTAGTTGATGACAAGGATGAACCATTGATAACAATGGATTTACCTCGTGAAGATGATGAGGCTGCAAAGTATATACAAAACATAACCATTCCGTCTGCACTAATAGATAAAAACTTTGGTGACCAGTTGAAAAAGGCTGTTAAAGATGGCGAAATGGTTAATGTGAATCTTGATTGGAGGGAGGCTGTTCCACATCCGGATGACCGTGTTGAGTATGAGTTATGGACCAACAGCAATGATGAATGCGGGCCTAAATGCGATATGTTGATGAATTTTCTTACGGAATTTAAAGGAGCTGCCCAACTACTTGAAAAAGGTGGCTATAGTCAATTCACGCCCCATTACATTACTTGGTACTGTCCTCAAGCATTTGTCATCAGTAAACAGTGCAAGGCCCAATGCATAAACCATGGGAGGTACTGTGCACCTGATCCTGAGCAAGATTTTAGCACAGGCTACGAAGGGAAGGATGTGGTGGTAGAGAACCTCAGACAGTTATGTGTGTTTAAAGTTGCAAATGAAAATAAGAGACCATGGGCCTGGTGGGATTATGTGACTGATTTTCACATAAGGTGCCCAATGAAGGGGAAGAAGTACAACAAAAAATGTGCAGAAGCTGTCATCAAATCACTAGGTTGGCTCTGTTTTGTACCTTACTGAAGAATCCACATTGTATATATTTTTTGTAAGCATGTTTGTAAGCTTTTAACATGCTTGGCATCCACTTGCTAATCTCTGTTTACTCTCACTTGAATTAGTGTTCAGATGTTCACAGTTCATAACAAGACATGTAATCAGACATGCAACTTGCAGATATAATGGTTTATCACTTCAGTATAAATACATGTAACAGCTGTAATGTGTTTACATTTGAAATAGGTCTGGATGTGAAGAAGGTTGATAGATGCCTGGGAGACCCAAATGCCGATTCTGAGCACCCGTTGCTTAAAATGGAACAAGATGCTCAGGTGAAATGACCTAGTATTACGTAGTTTTTTTGTGGAGCTTTTATTAGTAAAATAAAGGACCATAGCTTTTTTTTATTTATAAAAATGACTATTTCATTGAACATTTACTGTCATTGATTATTTACGGGTTAATTTGTGCTGTTATACCATATAGATTGGGAAAGGTTCAAGAGGAGATGTTACTATATTGCCTACTCTTGTTGTGAACAACCGGCAATATCGAGGTAAATATTCCACAGGTATACAAACTTACATCCACTCTGTATGACATTAACCTGGAAAAGCAATACAGGGAAGCTTGAGAGGAAAGCTGTCCTTAAAGCTATTTGTGCTGGTTTTGAGGAAACTACTGAACCAAATGTTTGCCTGAGTGATGGTAAGCACAGATAACTATTTAACACCTAATGCACATTAAGCAGTTATTTATTATATGCAGGCTACTAATTGTTGAGCTTTTTCAAAACAGATATAGAGACTAATGAGTGTCTGAATGACAATGGTGGTTGCTGGCAAGACAAATCTGCTAATGTAACAGCCTGTAGGGTATGTGTAGATAGGTACAGTATGTTCATTGATGTGTATGTCTGAATAATTTTTCTATTTTCTCATATCAATGTCATTTAAACATTCTTTTACTTAGGACACCTTCCGTGGCAGAGTGTGTGAATGCCCCACTTTCAATGGAGTACAGTTCAAAGGCGATGGCTACAGCAATTGTGAACGTAATATTTTTGTTCTGTTTTCTCACATTTTAAAATGGTTAACAATAACCTTGATGTCAGCTATATTAACAAGTTGCATTTTGGAAGGGGCATCTTGAAATAAAAAGCTTGTTAAACAAAGAGGGTGTTGAAATACGATAGAATGTGCCATTTAATTATGATAGATGGCAGCTAGAGAATATTTCAATTTGGCATTTAGGAATTGTTTTCTTTGGTCTTTAAACCATCGTCAAAGATGATATTTTAAATCTGCTAAACAGTACAGAGAAAATGTCACACCTAGCCTTTATTACTAATGAATATTGGCAATAGTAAATACCACTGGAGGGAAGCTAGATGTCAATGGTTGAAAAGGAGTGTGTAAGACAATGGACTTGGAGAGAATTACTAGCATGCATAAGTTCCGTTTAAATATAGAACAACTTGTAAAAATTTGATCAAAGAGATCACAGATGAAGATAACTAAGGAAGATATTAATCAAGAAAAGATGGAGACCGATAGTCAACTTAATCTGATGGTAGTTAGTACAGCTTTGAACATCTCCCTTGTTCTTGAAGATCAGTACTAATACGCTTCTCCATTCTTCAGACATCATGTTTTACCGAAAAATGAGGTTAAAAAGCTTAGTTAACCCGCATAGCCGTGCATAAAGGTCATCATATGCGTGACCTTCTGCTACACTCACAGTTTGCTTTGCAGCCCTCTTCGTTATTTTATAGCCCTCGATGATGGCTGCTCTTGTCATGGTGGAGGCGCTTGAAACACTCTCCTTAATAGCCCTTTGCACCTCGTCATTCCACCACCAGGTGTCGTTCGCTTTCCGTTTGCCTCCCCTACTCATGCCAAACACTTCCAAAGCCACCTTTCGAACACATGTTGCCATTTTTAGCCACATGCTGCCTAGCAAGCTCTCGTTAAACGTTTGTGCTGCTTCTCCTCTAAGCTTTCACCACTTTGTTCTCGCAATCTTGGCCCATTTGTCCCGGTGGACACGCACCCAAAAGCGAAAGTCCGCTACCACAAGCTTGTGTTGTGGGACAGCACAATCCCCAGGTATCACCTTACAATCTATATAAGCAAGCCCTTCTATCCTCCCTCCCTACAAGGATAAAGTCGATCTGGTTCGAGTGTTGTCCACTACAAAAGGTCACTAGATGGGATTCCCTCTTCCTAAAGGTATTCGATATCAACAAGTTGTAGGCCAACTCGAAGTTCAAGACATCCTCCCCCTCTTGATTCTTACTACCATACCCGAACCCCATGTGCACCCGCTCGAAACGCACATTAGAAGCACCCACATGGCTGTTGAGGTCTCCTATGAAGAGTTTCTCATGGATAGGCACGGTACTAACCATGCTATCTAGATCTTCCCAAAACAGCCTCTTTGGGTCTCTCGCTAAGACCTACCTGAGGTGCATAGGCACAAAGCGAATCTCTAACTAACCAGCCGGACTAGGATATTCTGGTCGCCTTGCCTCCTAACATTGTCTTTAATAGTCCACAAACTTAGAGAAGTCTGAAACTGAAGTACTGGACTCTAATGCATACTAATTTCTAGTCAACTACACCACAGCCATACAACATGAGTTCAGGACAAGGGTGCATGACAAAAGGGAGTGCAAATCTCCGTTTTAGCACTCAAAATCCATCATCAAACTCATCAGGATCAGCAGCCTTGTCTTCTTCAGTAGGAACATTGCCATCTTCTTCACACTCGCTCACTTCCGCATCATCATATGAGTCTTTAACTTCATCTTCCTCTTCGCCATCTTCAGTAGTAGTAGCAGGAACAGTTGTGGAACATCTATAATATTGAGCAGCAGCAAGTCTCCTAGGAAGATTATGACCCTGCAGCACTTGTGATGCACCGGTGACAACTTGATGCCATTTGTCGTCATTGACAGCATTAGACCCTCCAGCACTCGGAACAGGCACATACAATGAATCAGCCCATTCATTGTCCCAAGTGAACTCAGTGACCAAAGGGTCATAATTCTTGCCTGCCTTCTCATGCATAAGCTGAAACCTTGTTCTCATCTTCGGATTGAATGAAACAAAGACAATATCAGTCAGTCTTTTGTGCAGCCTATTCCTTTTCTTTGTATGCATCTACAAATAAAAGATCAGATGGGAATAAAAAAAAATCAGATTGTATGCATGTAAATAGAATTTGGTATCACAAGGATACTTACATGACTGAAGGTACTCGATGATGAAGCACAAAGACTAATATACGCTTAGCAAGTCTCCGTAGTTCAATGGCTTAGTCACCATAAGAATGCCACCAATCAACTGGATGAAAAGTACAGCACATATTAGGACTTAGGAGTTGCTGAATGCAATTAAGTTGCTGAAATTTGCAAGCTGAGATTAACAATACTTCTGAGGACTCCACGTTGTTTGAGAAGACGTCTCCACGTTGCTCTTCATACACAATGGCCTGCCTATTGATCTTCATTTGTGTTTCCACCTCTAGTATCATTCTTCCAAGCACTTAAACAAAACAAGCTCTTAGCTGCCCAACAGTGGCATCATCATTAGCTTTTAGCCTTTTACCAGAGGAAAAAAATTTCCTGGGTTTAAACATAGTGCAGCCCCATACAAGGGATGCTCCATTTGGTTCACGCAACGCTTCTCAATAATGTCCATGATACTCTTGAGCAGGCCATGCTTGGTTGATATATTGAAGCTTTGCTTTACCCTCTCTTTTGCATGATTCATTAGAGCTGCGACCTCAAAACAATTAAGAGTGGGGCTGAAGCTCTTAGACAATCTTCTACTGAGTTCCAAAACTCAATAGATAGCACAATGTCTTTGCACTTGTTGACCTGCTGTAGTTCTACACAAGTTGTTCCCAGTCCATGCTTCACTAACAAACAAGCTCTTCAAGGCATCCTTGTTTTTGTACAAACTCTTCAATGTCAGAAATAATGTGGCGATCGAGTCTTTTCTTGCCTAACAAGATCAGCCCCACCTGTTTGAGCCCTCATTGCACTAAGAAGCCTCCCATGTCCATAAATGAATGTGGTGACACACCTAGCACGTGCAATAGGTTTCTTGAATGCCTTCAAGTTCCCAATTTTTTCCAACATCAGATCCAAACAATGTGCAGCACAAGGACCCAAAAACAGTGTGGCAATCCTATCCATCAAGATCTGACCAGCAGCCTTGTAGTTAGTGCCATTGTCGGTCACAACTTGAACAAAATGTCCTTTCCAATGTCCTCAATCTTCTCCTGTAACAAATCAGCTAACATTGTTGCACCATGAACTTGACTTGATGCATCAACTGTATCAAGTATGTTCCCTCAGGCTGTTCACATGGAAATTAATCAAGTGGTGCGCTCTCATATCAGTTCATCCATCTGACATTAGTATACAATCATATTGCTTCCAAGCCTGCTCATGGCACTTGTCACCTTAACACAGTTCATCCATCTGATATTAGTGTACAATCATATTGCTTCCAAGCTTGCTCATGGCACTTGTCACCTTAACACATTCTTGAAGCAAAGGTTCACCAAGCTGTTGGTTAGTTGGAGGCTTGTACCCTGAACCTTATTGGGCTGTTGCCTCACAAGCAATTTCAAATTGCCTTGAATTTGCTGCATTAAAGGCTACACCACACTCCATGAACCATAGTGCCCATTGCATATCCACGTATTGCTTCTTCTCCTAAGTCTTTGTGCTGGACTCAATGGTGGGTTGAAAGTCTTTTGCACGCCTTTGATCTACTATCTTTTCAGGTGTTCTTCTAAGCATAGCAATAATTGACTTTGTTGTCTTTGGAGTCTTTGGTGTTGAATTGACATTGCTAGCTCTTCAAGCCTTGAATTGGTAGATAGCATGTCTTCCCTTGGCGGTTGTCCTAGGTTTTTTTTTTTTTCAGCCGCTTTTGGTGTTGCATTTGCTGTTGCTGCCACTTCCACAACTTCATCTTCCCCATCCTCTTCAATACCATCCAAAAAGAAAGGCCTTCTTCTCTTCTTTTGCAAGTAAGCTTCCATCTCTTTCCTGATTTTAGTACTAACGTTTGGACAATGACAATATCTCCATATCCACCAGCCAAATGTTGTTTGAACCTCTTTATGCTTCCTAATGCCTCATGTCCACAAAGGATACATGTCACCCAGTCTCTCCTAGCACGGTTCTGCCAATAGATATATTTTGAGCCTAGATCATTGGACTTTGCTTTCCTTGCTGGATCAGTCTTTGGGGTCATAATCAGGTGCTTCACTTGAGCTTGCCATGTTGCTGGATGCTACATAATAGAAAGTAAGAGGATTGCTAATAAGTATCATTCTAATCAAAGCAAGAGCCTTATGTTTTTTGTTCTATACAACAGTAAACTAAAGAAAGAACACAAGCAAATGACACTATGACACTGGCAGGCCGTCTTGCACTCTCCAGTCTTCTGCAACAATGGCGTCTTGGCGAGCGCTGAGCTCAGCGGAGGCGTCCAGCACACGACGGAGATGCAGGGGCGGTAGACGGAGATGCAAGGGCGTCCCCGAAGCAGGAGCGGCCGTCAGCGATGCAGGGGCTGCTGGACATGAAGGGGTTAGAGATGCAGGGCCGACGGAGAAGCAGGGGTGGCTCTACATTAGGTGTGACCAGCTGGTGGACTCGAGCAAAAACGGGAGATTTGGCGCGTGAAGAGCAGTGTATGGTCAATTCGTGCCCTTTTGCTTTTGGCATGGACACGTGGTAGATTCTCGTGGCTTCACATTGATTTTGGTGCCTTTTCCATGCGAGTTCGCATCTGGAGTTCGTGGCAAGGCTCTAGGCGTCTGACTAACTCCATTCTCGTCTAGGCAACGCCTAAACCTATGAGACGGACGCCATATGCTCGGAGGTCGTGGCGACCTGATGCCTAGGCCCTTGACCACACCTTGTCGGCTATGCGACAATTAGACGAAGCCTAAAAAATATTGACACTTTGATTGTGTGAGAAACTGAACTGTTTGCTTCATTCCATTGCCTTGATATATATACATGTCTATCATACCAACTACAAGGTACACTAGTACATGGTGAGTACACCTGTTACGACACTTCTTGATGCGAAGGAAGCATGGAGGAGAGACGAGAGGGCGAGGATGAGAGTCAGGGCGACGCATGGGTTTGTGAGAGCTAGGGCAACAACAAGCTGACGGTGAACAGTAGGGGCCGAGTGCCCAAGGGAGATACAAATCTCAATCCCAGCCTAACCTTTCCATTAACGAAGAGTTTGACTTTTATACAATTAACCCTAACAACTTGAAGATAATAATATAGAATATATCTCAACTATTTCTCTATGACTTTGGATAACTAATACTAGGGACACCAGCCATGCTGGAGATCTTGCTCGAGCACTCCATCTTGGGTTCAGCCATGTTGCTTGTGCCTTCTCTCGTAGACTTTGCTGATCATAACATCTCTACCCTCCTCCTGGAATAGCTCGTCCGCGAGCTGGAATGTAGGATGGGCTGCCGAAAATCTTCAACCGGCTCCCAAGTTGCGTTAGAGGCTGGCCCACTGGACGAGGACATGCCACTCGCCACGGTGCAGACTCGAGGGCAACACGTGTTTTGGATGAAGAAGAGGCCGACCATCACGAAAAGGAGTTAGTGGCGTAACAGATGTCCATCAAGGCCCTCGGAAAGGCTTCGACAGCTCGACACACATCATGAATTGGAGTGCCTTCCGGCAGCTACAGGCGATGGGCCACCTCATCCACGCGTTCAAGCACTATAAATGGTCCATCATACTTTGGACCGAGCTTTCAGTGGCTACCCGGCGCAAGGGACTGAGCGGGGCGGTTGAGCAGGCGAAGCCACACCCAGTCCCCCACAGTAAACTCAAGCGCGCGGTGATTGGCGTCGTAGAACCGGCGCGCATGCTCCTAGGCTTGAAGAAGACGAGAGCACACCTCAGCAAGAACTTGTCACAGTTGGTGAGAAGCGCGTCGATGACGTCCACTTGGGAGCGCCTTGAAACATAAGGCAGCAGATCCGGTAGAGCACGACCGTACACGACATGAACAGCGAAGACCGAAGCTCAAGCTCGGATTGATAGGCAGTTTTGTAACAAAACTGCGCCTAGGAAGCCAGTCGAGCTAATCGCGTGGACGATCGCCGGTGAGACATCGGATGTATATGGCGATCATCTTGTTCACCGTCTCGGACTGGTTGTCCATCTATGGATGGAATGCCGTGCTCATGCGAAGTTGAACACCCGCTTGCTGGAACAAGTCACGCCAAACATTCCAATGAAGACAAGGTCGCAGTCGCTGATGATGGAGTTTGGGAAGCCATGAAGACATACGACCTTGTGGAGGAAGGCGCGGGTGACCAACGAAGCCGTGTGGGGATGCCCCAGTGGAATGAAGTGAGTGTATTTTGAGAATCCTCGACGATCGTGAGGATGACACTCTTGCTATGGACCTTATGAAGGGCCTTGATGAAGTCCATGGCGATGTCTGCCCACACGTGGGATGACACTGACATCGGCTGAAGGAGGCCCACGGGGTGCAAGGCCTCCGTCTTATTATGCTGGCACGTGGCACACACACAGACGTAGTCTCGGACGACACGACGATCGTGCTCGATGAAGAATTTGACGCGGAGGAGCTGCATCGTCTTCTGGAGGCCCTCGTCCGCGTCGGTGTAGTCCAGCTGGAGCACGTTGTTGAGGATAGCCGAGTCGGTCGGGACGAAGACGCACCCGTTGTAGAGGAGGCCATGTTGCACCCTGTAGTCGCCTACGTGCGCACCTGCAACAATGACGTCTTGGCGAGCGATGAGCTCAGCAGAGGTGTCCAGCTTGCGATGGAGTTCGTTGAACAACTGGAAGCTATTGTACCCGGATACGGATACGTGTATCCGATACGATACGTATCGGATACGCGGATACGCATTTCTCAAAAAATGAGTGACACCCGGATACGTCTAGGATTTTTTTTTAATAACGATAATTACACATAATTTAATAGAAATAGCATGATTGCTAGTACAAAAATGTGATTCAACGACCCCTTTAAATTGTACAGTACACATACTAACACAAAAGCAAAGGAACAAAACTATATTTTACATCGAGACATATGAGGGGAGCACTAGTTTTGAATAGTGATTGGTCATAGTCAAATCATATATGCAATTCAAGGTCGTGCATGATTGATGAGCATCGGCCAACGGATGAGGACAACAGTACTGGTTGGTTGCGTGCTCTGCAGCTAAGTCACAACCCACACGGGCCGTATCCAATTTAGCCCACAGGTATCAGATACGCGTGTCCACTCAGATACGTATCCAAAATCTTGAGTACGGCGTGGATACGTATCCAAAGAGTATCCGAGGTGTATCGATATCCGATACGTATCGGATACGGGATACGCAACCTCCCTGAAGTATCCGCGCATCATAGACTGGAAGGTGGGCACGGAGCGCACCGCAATTGTCGGCTCCTTGCCATGCAGGGTGGCCAACAGCGGAGCGGTGCCGTCGCGGCGTGACAGGGCGTTGGCAATGACGTTGGGACGCCACCACCTGTACTCCACCCTGAAATCATAGCCAATTAACTTACTGATCCGGTGGTGTTGCGAAATTGTGGGTAGATGCTAATCAAGTAAGAACTTCAGTGTGTAGTGGTCGGTGCGCACGACCAAGGAGCGACCCCCGAGGTAGGGGCGCTAGTGGCGCACGACCTGTGCTAGGCCGATCAATTCCCACTCGTAGGCTGCACCCTTGAGGTGGCGTGCAGCAAACGACCGACTGAAGAAAGCGATGGGACTAGCTCCCTGATGCAAGACAACCCCAGACCCGGAGCCCAATGCGTCGCAATCGGCGACGAACTCGCGGTCGAAATCCGAAAGGTGGAGGATGGGGGCCGCGGACAAAGCGGTCTTTAAGGCCGCAAATGCCTTGTCTGCCTTCTCTGTCCATTGGAAGGCGTCCAGCAATGGTGTCATACTCTTTGATGAACCGCCGGTAGTGACCAGCCAAGCCGAGGAAACCCGGAGGCCGCGGGTAGAGCGTGGCTGCGGCCAACGCCACCTTGGTGTCATCCATGGCCACGCCCGATTGAGAGATCACGTGTCCCAAGTAGTGAACCGACGAGGTGGCGAAGGAACACATGGAGCACTTCAGGTGCAGCTAGTGCTCGCACAGGACGTCGAGGACGTCCACGTCGAACTGTAGACGAGGATGTCGTCGAAGAACACCAGCACGCAGCGGCAGAGAAATGGCTTGAGGACTAAGTTCATGAGCGCCTAAAACGTCGATGATACGTTGGACAAGTCGAACGACATGACCAAGAATTTGAAGTGGCCATGATGAGTGCAGAACGCCGTCTTGGCCATGTCCTCGGGGTGAACGCACACTTGGTGGTACCCAGAGCGGAGGTCATGCTTTGTGAAAAACTTGGCGCCGTGGAACTCGTCCAACAACTCGACAACCAGTACTTATCCTTGACCGTGGCCGCATTCAGGGCCTGGTAATCAATGCAAAACCGCCAGGACCCGTCTTGCATCTTGACGAGCAACATCGGCGCCAAGAACGGCGACGATGTGCTGGCGTGGATGGTGCCTTGCTGGAGCATCTCCTCGCATTGTCGCTCCAGCTCGTCCTTCTGGAGCTTGGGGGTAGCGGTAAGGACGAATGGTGACGGGGTATGTGGCCGGTTTGAGGTGGATTCTGTGGTCGCACGGCCGCACTGGAGGCAGCCCAGTAGCTGCTCGAGTAGCGCGGGCTTCGTCCCTTTGGCCGAGAGTAGATGGCCGGTGTGAAGGCGCCTGGTCGGGGGAATGTCCATGCGCGTTGAATCGATCCCCTTCCAGAGCACCCGGCGGCCATGGCGAGTGAAAGCCATGCACATGTCATCGAAGTCCCATAAGATGGCACAGTTGTGCGATGCCGAGAACCATGTCATAGGAGTCGGGAGGGATAGAGTAGCAGTCCACTATGAAGAACTCCTCTCCAATCTGAACGGCAATAGCGCGCAAGACCCTGATAGGCCACGCGGTCCCTATTTGCCACTACGATGTGCGCGCCGCCGCCTGTTCCTTCTCTCGTAGACTTTGCCGACCATAACAACACCAACTGCTTGTACTAATACTACATATCTGATCTCATCCCATCTACTACATTGCTGAGGTGTGGCACTACAAGGATGGCCTATTGCCATACCTCTAGTGGCTAGGATAGACAACACGAGCTGCTGAATGCCATGCCCCTATTGTAGTAAAACAATCAAGGAGGCAACAAATTATCTCACAATCCCTAACTGTCAAGATCAGTTGTGCCAGCTCAATAATATCAATGTTTTTAAGGCGTCGCTTTGGCGCCAAGGCGCTCCATGTGGAACGCCGCAGCAGATGACTCGCCTTAGATTCGTATGGCGTCCGCCTTACGATCGTGACGTCTAGAAATCGTCGTGGCGTCCAATTCGCGCTAAATCGTGAGTGGCGGGCGCCATACGGTCACCCTGTACATGGGCTAGTTAAAGCGGTTTCTGGGTAAAACCAACCCAACCCGTAACAATTTCAGTTTCTATGGTTTAGAACCTGCGGGTTACATGGGTATAAATGATGAGGTTGGCAGTGGCCGTCAAGCGAGGATGGATCAGCGGCGGCAAGCTTCACGCCAAGCTTGCGCGCTTGACACACGGTGCGCGGTGGCCACATCAAGGTTTGAGGTTCCTTGCACATCGCGGTGGCGCGCTCGTGGTCAGAAGTTGCTCCGATATTTCTGTGCGCATCATGGCGTACTTGGTGTTAACACTGGATTTTGGTAAGGCTGAGAGACTAACAAGTGGACCAACGTATAACAGGCAAAAGCATTCGACGAGCGGATGTACAGTTGATTGATTCGGCAAGCTAACCGTGCGGTCGGCTAAATCTCCAGCGATTCGGCAAAAGGCCCACGTATTCGGTTATCTCAAGGAGTTAATGGTTCTATTCGGGAAACAAGATATGGCAAGAGAGAAC
>JAKNSH010313786.1:0-11177 GCA_027790015.1 Cymbopogon flexuosus
AAGCCAGAATTCGCCATCGCTCTCTTTTTCGTACTCGCTGATAGGAAACCACTGCCTACTGTCAACTCCATTAACCGCTACGAAACACAAATAAAGATGTGCAAACCACCACGTCTCTGTCAATTAACGACTTACCTAGTACTCCTTCTGTCCCATAATAGATGACGATATAGGATGCGTGCCGGTCAAACTTTCTCAACTTTAACTAGATTTATAGAAAAAACGTGCAATATTTTCATCTCCAAATAAATTTATTAAAAAACTAGACTTAAAGATCTTTCCGATGATACTAATTACTTAGCATAAATATTTATATATTTTAATATATAATTGCCGGTATTTTGAAAATGTTGACTTCTCGAGAAGCGAGAATGACATCTATTTTGGGACGGAGGGAGTAGCTACAATAGGTTGACGGTTGATGCTTTAACTTTGCACGATTCGTGTGTGCTCGTATATTTTTTTTATATATACTCGTGATAATTTAAGGTGGATGCAACATGCAATTTAGTTGGCAGCGTGTAGAAAAAGTCGATTAGAGCCTAAACTTATCAGTCCCACGTAATGAAACAACATCAACATCAGCCGAGCAAATAAGCCACAAAAGCCACCAGCAAACAGCCTGGTGAAGAGGCAAACACTTCGCCTCGGTCCCACGTGGCACAACCGATCGGGACGACTGCGAGCTTTTTGCATTTCCAGCCGGCAGCCGGTGCTGCTGAATCGTCTCTCTCCTTCACATGTGATTTCTTTATTATTGCCTGATGAAGCAATTAATGGTATTTTCGGTAGATCTGGCTAGCGTTAGGTACTGCTCCTGCTCTGCGAATGGAATTGGTGGAAATGGAGAAGAAATGGGTAGTTGACAGACCACGTCTGACTCTCGTGCAGCGTCGCTGTATCTTCCCGAGCCATTGCCTGAAAAGCAAACGCCTGAGAGGACACGCTCCAATCGGAATGCTGTTTTTGTAGTTGTAGGAGTATTTTGGAAGCAACACGTGCACGCGGATCACGGGTTACATGCTAGACTCCCAGATTTTTGAGTTGTGCTAAGCGAGATTGTCCTAATTTTGATCAAGTTATATTTAATGTGGTAATGAAATGTCAATACCTTTCTTTATAAACATAATCAAAACTTGTAATTGTAAAGTTGCAATAGCTTGATCTAGAATAAACTTGGACCCCTTTTGTATTTTACTGCGACAGAGTGATCTGTACGAATGCTTGCCATCTTTAGTTTTCTGTCTTCTACCAGCGAACACCGCACTAACGCTCTAACAGTGATGTCCCAGCTGGCCGTATATTTGAACTCGAGTTTCAGTTTAAGCTTCAGCAGCACACCTTTGGGCTTTGGCAGTCAAGTCAGACCTGCTGCTGAAAAGGAACCCCCAACTCAAACTAGCTTTACACCGCATAAACAGAATACATAATACATAAGATAAATCAGCTAGCGCTTTATCATTTCCTCTTCAGAGTTGTAAACTGTCATAGTTACTCCCTCCGTCCCAAAATAGACGTCATTCTCGTTTTCTGAGAAATCAACATTTTCAAAATGCCGGTAATTATATATTAAAATATATAAATATTTATGCTAAGTAATTAATATCATCGGAAAGATCTTTAAGTCTAGTTTTTTAACAAATTTATTTGGAGATAAAAATGTTGCACGTTTTTTCTACAAATCTAGATAAAGTTTGACCGACACGCATCCCATAACGTCATCTATTCTGAGACGGAGGGAGTACTCTGTACCGCTTTATAGGTGCAGATGAATCTAGGGTGACAGTACACGGTAGCAGCAAATTGCATGTGGTCAACACCAATACATTTTACAACACTTTGAGCGTCAGATACACAAGAGGGGACAGACAGGCAGGCGTGCATTGCATCCTTCAGCAGATGCTTGCTCTTCAGCGACACTGAAAAAGGCTACTAATAATTACATGCGTAAACCAATCAGGGAGGCTCCAACTATCTAAATCCCAGACAAAATAATCATTAGCAAATGGAAGAGGGTTTCTGCTTAGTGGGGCCCGAGGGGCAGACTATGCGTGGAAGAGGGTCGGCTGCAAGCTGCAACCTCACTCGCTACCCAGTTTTACAGACCCATCTTTTATAAGCTTTATGCTAAGACTATTGAAGCGCCCTCTTGAATAATGCCGCGATGCCTTTCTCCAGTCTGTGCCTGTTTTCATCATCGCTACAAATTCTTCATAGCTAATTTTACCATCCTGCAGAAACAATGAAAGTTATTGCGACTTCAAATAATGAATAAGATTTGAAGGAAGAAAAGCTATCATTAACCTTATCTGTGTCAACTTCTTGCAATATGTCATTGACCACGTCCATGGTATCAGCTCCCCCATCCTCCTTCAGGGCTTCCTGAAGCTCCTCAGGCTCAATGAAACCATTGCCATCCTTGTCGAAAAACAGGAAGGCCCGCCGAAGGTGCTCATCATTTGCCATCCTTTGTAAATGAAGTGAGACGGCCAAAAATTCACCATAATCTAGTGCTCCTCTACCATTTGTATCCACCTATTATCCAAACATAAAGATATGATATGCAATCAGCACCTGCTTCTTGTTAATGACAGATGAAGCCAACCATGTCACCTAGTTCTCAAATTGACATTAAGTGACTCACATAGCAAAAAAATGGCCTTATATGGAAAATTAAAAGGTAAGTAAATTCTAAATAAATAAATTAGTTCAATGGCATGTCACCTATGAGGCCCTATATTTATCAGCTTTCAAGAAACATACACATTGAGTAGAACAAACAAGTCCTTCAGGGAAATGAGAGTAAATGTTTTTAATATGTGTATAATGCCACATTGACAACCTCCAAGTTCTCCAGGACCAAGTATCGAGCAGGCAAGCACCACCTGGTGCAACTATAACTAAATTGCTGGGTTCCATGGAACACTAACAATCCAAAATATTAGACATCAATGGTAGCAGAAATCATGTGATTCAGATCAATTACAACTAGCGACAGTGACTGAATCAGTTAAACAAAGCATACTTAGTTACTTACAGCTTCAATAAGCATTTGCACTTCTGATTCTGCAAGATGAGAACCAAATTTTGCAATCCCACTCTTTAACTCTTCATAAGAAACTATACCATCATTATCAGTATCCATCACCTTGAACATCTCCTTTATGTCCTCAACCTCTTCAGCCGACAAGTGATCAGCAATAACCTAGTCAAGTACCAGTTTATCAGGTTTCCATGGTAGCTAGAAAAAGATGCATTCACAAGCTAGATCAGTTTCATGATAAAGATAGGTTTCGAACCCTTAGAGCTCTTCTTTTGAATCTGTTCATCCTTGAAAACTGTTTCAGCCTTGACTTTACAATGTCTCCAAGAGGAACATTTGGAGCTTTCTTAGCATTTTGAAGCCAGGGATGCTCTGTGATAACAGAAACAAAGAAAGGGCATGAGCACTATATAACGAGAAGTCGGAACTTTAGAGTAACTACCTGAACCCAAAAAAAAAGAGGGGGACATGGGGCGGGTGCAAAATGGGATGCCAAGTAATTCCACATGGACTTTGAAGTTTGAACATTATCTATGATTTAAATTTTTTTTAAAAAAAATATCTATGTATACGGTGTCGAAACTTAAATAGCTCTTGGTTCCAATCCAAGATCCTAAGACATACAACCATGTAGCTTGAATTTTTGAAGCATAAATTTTTTTTTTTTTTGGGGGGGGGGGGGGGGGGGGGGGGGGGTGGGGGGTTTTTTTTTTTTGAAAGTTGTTTGTTTGTTGGTGTTTTGGGGGTTGGGTGGTGTGTGGGGTGGGGGGGGGGGGTGGGGGGTGTGTGGGGGCTTGGTGGCATCTAATTCATTCAAATTATTGGTATGTATAGAAGTGCAGAAAATGGTATTCTCTGAATTGCTAAAACAATATCAACCATCTCCTTTTTTAGATAAACAACAAGCTTCTTTTACCAGCTTTTCCTTTTGAGAATGAATACATCTGCAAGTAACTGCCACCTGGAAGTTGCCATGAGGTCCAATAAGACAACACGTCTAACTCCAAAGACTGTCTAGAAGATCTACAGAAAAGCATTTACTTCCACTTTTACTTCCAGTTTGATCCATCATTTATTGTTATCACTAATCAATTTTACAATCACAGCATTACGTAACTGTACCTAGTCAGGATACCTAAGCAACTAGTTAACACGCTGGAAGCTAAAAAAAAGACAAGCTATAGTTGCACCAACTTCTTGAACAAGGATACAGAGTACATCCTGCAGAAGTTATACCAACTACACTTCGAAACTTATGTTTGATCCATGCTACATGGCCACCTGTCCGATTCGGGTCTGGGGGTCCGATTTGGAAGATTTTTTAGGAATCCTCCAATTGGCACTTGGAATCCAAGTATCCAACAATAGGTGTTGGGTATCTGACTAGGCAAAAAATAGGACACGGTGTCTGGGTAACACTGATGTCGATCCCTTCAACTGAACAGATCTAATGCAATGTGCCATACAATGAAGCACTATGTGTTAATAAGTTCTATATAAAGATGCAACCTACCAAGAACTTGCTTTGCTGTTAGCCTCAGCTTTGGATCAGGTTGAAGCATCTGCCGGACAAGATCTTTAGCATTATCTGAAACATTGGGCCAGGGTTCTCGCTTAAAATCTATATTTCCCCGAAGAATAGCTTGTGCAACTCCTTGTTCAGTCTCTGCAATTATTACCTGGTAAGCACATTTGCACAAAGTAATGCTAGAGGACAAGATGTTCTTACAAATGAAATCCCTTTACCAGCCCAAAACGGAGGAACACCACATAACAAAATATACAAGATAACACCAGCGCTCCATATGTCTATTTCAGGTCCATAGTTCCTCTTCAAGACTTCAGGAGCCATATAGTAGGGACTTCCCACAATTTCCGAAAACTTTTCACCTGAAAAGGAAAACAATGCTTTTATGAGTTTCAAATAAATATCATACACACAATAACAAAGGAAACCAAAAAAACACACATCACAAAGCAAGTAAGTTAAGTACACCAAATTATAACCAAATCCCAACACACCCACATTGTGGCTATATGTGGATGACAATTTACAGCAACTGCAAAAATAGTTGCATTGCAGCCGAAGCAAGGGATCAATTGTTTAGGTGATAAGGAGACAAGGAATTACCTGTGAGTGCTGCTAGGACAGTTAAGTCCTAATGTAGGTTGCTTGAAACAAACTCTTATATGCAAATTTGTATTTCAAAATATTTTTTTTGTACATAATCCGAGTTTCCCAAAACACCTGACCTCAGTTGAACCTTAAAAAGTACAATGCTATAGGCAAGTCGCTATGCTGGGAAACAGATACGTGACGTGTGCTCCCACTAATTGACTTGTTTCCAAATTCTAAAAATAGCTGGCAGGCAGCGACTCAGCAAGCCAACATGTCAACCTAGCTCCTAGATTCGAATCTCTGAGCTCACCGCACCGTCTGCAACAAAGCTAGCAAGAATGCCTGTCAGAGGCAAGCAAGAAGTTACCTTGGGACTGATAAGTGCTGTCATGTCCAGTACCACAAGTTGTTCCAAAAGGCAAATCCAAAGAAGTCCTAACGTTAGTAGTAGCAGAAGAGGAATAGCAATTCTGCCTCAGATTGCGCAAGCATGAGAAAAGCAAGTGGCTACAGAAATGACCACTACAGATAATCCACCCCAACTAGAACGGCGACCAACCCCACGGATCCAGCCTGAATCCACGAAAAAGTCAAAAATTTCGGCCAGCTGTTGGCCCAAATGAAAATCACATCAGGGACGGATCTCGGTGGCCGGAGCTTACCGGGCTTGAAGAAGATGGAGAGGCCGAAGTCGATGGCCTTGAGCGGCGAGTTCTCCTTCTTGTTGGCGAAGAGGAAGTTCTCGGGCTTGAGGTCCCTGTGGATCACGCCGTGGCGGTGGCAGAGCTGCACGACCTCGACGATGGTGCGCGTGACCGCGGCCGCCGCGCGCTCCGTGTAGTGTCCCCTTGCGACGATGCGGTCGAACAGCTCCCCGCCCTCGCAGAGCTCCATGACGAGGTGCACGGCGCCGTCGTCCTCGCACGCCTCCCGCAGGGACACGATGCTGGCGCTCTTGGGCAGGTGCCGCATGATGGCCACCTCCCGCCGCACGTCCTCCACGTCCACGGGCGTCCGCAGCTTGCGCTTGGAGATGGACTTGCAGGCCAGCAGCTCCCGCGTGCCCCGGTCCATGCACAGGTACGTCACCCCGAACTCGCCGCGCCCGAGCTCCCGGTCCAGCGCGTACTTCTCCTCGATCCCGGCGCCCACGTCGCACCCTTCCTCCCCGAGCACCGACAGCCGCTTCTTCTCCCCGCCCCCGCCCCCGCCACCGCCACCGCCGCCGTTCCGCGCCTGGTGGGGCTTCTTCTTCCCGCCGCCGCCGGCGGAGGCCGGGAAGTGCGACGACTTGACGTCTTCCCGCGCCGCGGCGGCCGGCGAGCGGCAGCAGTTCCCCATGGCTGGCTGCCGCGCGAGATTGGGAGTGGGGGCACTAGGGTTTCCGCGGCATTGGGCACTGTGCGAGTGGGGGAGGAGGTGGACAGGGAGGCTAGAGAGAGAAGCAGCAGCTAGAGAGAGAGAGAGAGAGGAGAGGCGAGGCGAGGCGTGCGCAGGCGAGACGAGGAGGCTACCAGGGGAGGGGCGAGACCTGTGTCGGGGTATAACGGTAAAGACGAGGCGTGGGGGATGGGTTTCCGGGGACGCGTAGCAGGCTCTGTGGGGCCCACGTCGCGCTGTTATGGGAGCCCAATGGCTCACTGGCACGCGGGCCCGGCGTGGGTCCGGTGCTCTTTCTGCGGAGGAGTTTCGGGTGGTGGGCCCCACGGTCGCCGGGGACGGGGAGGTTTTGAGTGTTTTGACTGACTGGGTCCGAACTCCGAAGGCGGACCAGCTGGGACAGTTTCCATCGACTCGACTCGAGCTCGAGCTCGACGGTCAGACAAGGCCGTGTAGTGGACAGAGGAATCGGATATAATCTGACAAGATTTATAATACGGTACTGTATACTATAATAAAGTTTTAAAAAACATAGTGTTTGAGTGTCTTGGTGATTAGCGATTTGTTTATTCTGAAAGATTCCAAGGTGATGGCATGTGATTGTGAATGTCAGGAATCGGGGTTTTGTTGGAATGTCGAGGCACAGTGTTGTTTGTAGTACGTTTATATCTTGAAACTGTAGCGTTCTTCTCTGATGTTTTATAAAATTGGACGGTCTCCTGTGAAATGTTCGGTATGCAAACAAAGCTTATAGAAAGCTCAAAGTGCTTTCTTTCTTGCACTAAAAGTCTTTTGATTCCATAGTCATCTCTCCACCTCTTTTGACCAAGTCAGATGCTTCCAGTTGCACACTTTCATTCTTGATTTTGTTTTTTGACAATAGTCAGAAAATCAAGGTAGCCGCCATGGACGATATGATCAAGGGACTTGTGCTTGTCAGCTCGACGTAAACCAAGGTTGGCCGGGTTTTCACCTAACCACCGTGAAGGTGCTTATTCCTTTTTGAAATATATACCATGAGAATGCAAGCTGTAATCCTTCTTTTTATCCTCTTCATTTTGCTGTACGTCAAATCAAAAGGGGCTGGTAGGAGCTTGAAAAATGTGACGAAGAGTGAGGCTCACGAATTCCACGGGATATTCTTCTTGTCTGGCCTGTAATTACCTCCTTCGTAAAATCATATCATGTAAATTCAGTAACCACAGTCACAAACTCACATCACGTTCGTTCATCGCCCTGTGTGTTAAGGGTTTGGTAGAGCCGTACGTACGTATATACGACGGCCCTGGTATACTGACAGCTCCAAAAATGTCGTTATGGGTTGATAGGATCAACTCTGAGTTGGTACAATCATGCTCATCGTAGATGACAAAACCAGCGCCAAAGTCTACAACTCTACCATGGTGGTCAGTGGTCACAGCCAGCTTTGGCGGCGCATATACGTATGCATTGTCTTGCTGGACCAGTACCCAACTGTACTCGATCAGAAAACGCTCAATGACTTTTTCTTTCCAAAAAGATGCATTTGTTTCGTAAAACTCGCCGGCGTTTTTTTAAAGGAAAAAATGACTATCTTTTTGAAAAAAATACAATGCAGAAACACGGTCTCTGCTCATGATGAAACTACGCGTAAATTTTGAGAAACTGTCCCTTGGGCTGCATTGTTTGCATGTCCTAACTTCTAATGCAGTACTACGCCAGTACCCGTCTTGTCAGCGCTAGTAGAAAAAGGATCACCGTGGAATACGTATTCGTCGCAGCATCTGCACACTGAAAGAATTCTGAATTCCTGATGCCCTTCTAAGTGATATGGGACTCGGATTTTTGTGGTCGTTCGCTGTGCTACACTGAGAGGTGCCAACCAATTACGTAGACGTAGTGCGTCTTGTACTCTTGTAGATGCAAAGATTTGGTAGACATACAGAGATGTACGTAAATATGGTAAAAACACGCCCAATCACGTGCTAACGCAATGAGCTAACTACTGTTGTTCTATCAGTATTCAGTAATGACTTTGCGACGGAATCTCCTGCCACTGTCACGGTGATTAGTGAATGACAGAACGATGAGTCATCAGTGGTCGTACCGACCACGGTTTAAAAATGGAGGCGCCTGTCCTGACCGACCCGCTTTACGCTTCCTTTTTCCGTTGGGTGCCATGATGCGCCCGTGTTTCTTGTGTCCCCAGCCTTTGCCGGTGCCAAAAAGGGACCCTCTAATCATTGATCACACAACACAACAACAGCCTTCCGCCGGGCGCCGTCGTCGATCTGACGAAACGGCCGTGATTCCCCCACGGTGTCACTTGCCACGTCTGTCATTCGGGCCATCGATCGGTTGCGAGTGGCGAGTTGACACGTCCACGTGGCCAACAGGCCAAGTCCCCAAGCGTAGTACTCCTACCATGCAACCGCATCCACGCATGTACTACAGAGGACGCCAGACGGCCAGACGCCACGCCAGGCACGCGCACAGCTGAACGTTCGGCCCAAAGGCTATTCGGCGCGTGTGCGCTGGGACGCGTAGCAGCGCACGGACGTTCGTCGGAAGTGTACGACTGAACATCTGAATCGCAGAGAAGCGTCACGGACACGCGGACCCTGTTGCCTGCATATTCCCTCCGTACCAAAATAGATATCATTCTCGTTTTCCGAAAAGTCAACGTTTTTTAAAATACTGACAATTATATATTAAAATCTATAAATATTTATGCTAAGTAATTAATATCATCGGAAAGATCTTTAAGTCTAATTTTTTAATAAATTTATTTGGATATCTAAATATTACACATATTTTCTACAAATCTAGTCAAAATTAAGAAAGTTTGACCAGCACGTTTCCATAACATCGTCTATTTTGGAACTGAGGCAGGCGTCGTGGGATGGCAGGAGGGGCTCCCCTCCCCATGACGTCTTCAATGCAATGTGTACGTATTGTTGTGTACTGTACCAGTGCTGAACATGATGCCAGCTGCCAAGATATAGTATGCCGGCCGTATATGCCCAGGCGGAAATCGATTGGATCATTGCGAGGACACTATTGTTTCTTTTCACAATTTTACAGATTCTATTTAGGCCCTGTTTTAGTCTTCCGTGATTATGCTTATCGGAGTGAGGGAGCTCAAAAAAGGACGCACGCTTTGTGCCAAACATAATCACGGGAGACGTAGCTGAATCTGAGTATCGGTTGTTGAAGGTCTCATGTGATCTGGCAGAACGAACGTTAGGCCACACACTTGCAGTTTTGGAGTAGGAATGGACGTTAGCCGTAGCCGAGCAGAGTTGGTCAGTCCAGACTCCGGACCAGACCCACGCTCCAAGGGTCGTCATCTTGCGTCCAAAAATTCCAAAAATTAGCTTACCTGACTCAGACCGACTCGACCAAACAAACTTCTTGGAGTTCCAGAAAGCTCAGCATGTTCAAGCGACCATTGTACTTCACTACTCCGTCTACTCGATCGCCATCACCATTCGCCAGGGAGGGAGGGAACAGGACAGTGCCCTTTCTCTCGCAAATGCAAATGTGACCATCATCAAGTAGGCTAATTTGCACGGTTGGCGGGCCACGGCCCACGGGCCCACAGTTGGGGTAACATCAAGAACACGATAGAAAACTTCAAGATGTAACTTCAAGATTGATAGACAAAAAGAGAAAGCCGTTCAAGCATTTCGGATTGGTGCCTCCTCTCTTGCCAGGCACTTGCTCGTTCTCCAAGATGTAACATCAAGAACACGATAGAAAACTTCAATTGGGGTAACATGATCCCCTGTCCCTGTAACTTACGTAGTAGCAATGAAAAATTTAAATTTTTAAAATAAAAAAATAACTGGGCCTGGCCTTTTATGTGCCGTTAAACCGAACGGCCCATCCATTCGTGCCGAACGCACGTCCCGTGCGGCACAATCACAACCCGATCGCATCGAGCCATCGAGACGACGAATCGAATCGCGCGCCGCTGTCGCTAAAGCTCGACGAAAAGTAAAGCTGGCGGCTCGTTTGGCTCGGCTTATTCTGGCTCGTTAAGATAACGAACTAGCTCGCGAGCTAGAGGACCAATTCGGCTCGATTCGTTAACAAGCTTAAGCTAGCTCGTTAAGCTCGCGAGCCATGAATTTTAAAATAAAAAATAAAATAGGTATATTATCTAATATTCAACATTAGTGACAATATATAAAACTAGTTTATTTGTAAGTCTTAATAAATCAAACAAAAATAATATGTACGGTTATATTATAATAGTATACTATACAATGTCTATGGTTCAAACTCCATATCATATATGATGCATCCATAATCTATTATTGGTTATATATACATTAAAATAAAATAGAGTCATAAAGTCCAGTCATCAACAAATTATAAATGGTAGGATATGAAGTTATATAACACTAATAAAAATTTTAAGGCCAACAACTTAGCTCGTTAGACTCACGAGCCAGCTTGAGCAGCTCGCGAGCTGGCTCATTAACTATACGAGCTAAAGTGTTGGCTCAGCTCGTTTAAAAATATAAACAAGCCGAGCCGAGCCGAGCCACTAATGAGCCGAGTCGAGCGAGCTACCGAGCTACGAGCTTTTCGTCCAGCTTTAGTCTCTGTGGACTGCTGTGACCATCTTTACTGTCTCCGTCTTCTGGG
>JAKNSH010313990.1:0-12029 GCA_027790015.1 Cymbopogon flexuosus
AATCCTCCATCGACCCAACAATCCCTCGCCGTCGCCGCCCGATGCCGCCGCGGGCCGCCTAGGGTTCCGGCAGCCTTCGCCCCCTCGCCAGCGCGATGGGGAACACCTGCGTGGGCCTCAGCGCCCCCTCAGACCGCCACAGCTTCTTCAACTCCGTCTCCCTCGCCGTGCTCTGGCGCCCCCCGGCCGACGCCGCCCGCGCCGAGCCTTCCCCGACCACCGAACCCAGCTCCTCCACTCCGACCCCCTCCAGGGCCCCTGACCCCGTCACCATCTCCGACTCCGAGCACCCGCCACCGCCACACTCCACCTCCGCCGCGCCAGCGCCAGCGCCCAATCCAAACGGCAAGCCGAAGCCTACCAAGCCCAAGGTGAAGCGCGTGCAGAGCGCGGGCCTCCGCGCGGGCTCCGTGCTGCGGCGCGACTCGGAGCGGCTCAAGGACCTCTTCACGCTGGGCAAGAAGCTCGGGCAGGGGCAGTTCGGCACCACCTACCAGTGCGTGGAGAAGGCGACGGGGAAGCACTTCGCGTGCAAGTCCATCGCCAAGCGGAAGCTCGTCACCGAGGAGGACGTCGAGGACGTGCGCCGCGAGATCCAGATCATGCACCACCTGTCTGGCCACCCCAACGTCGTGTCCATCGTTGGAGCCTACGAGGACGCCGTCGCCGTGCACCTCGTCATGGAGCTCTGTGCCGGTGGGGAGCTCTTCGATAGGATCATTCAGAGAGGGCACTACTCTGAGAAAGCCGCCGCACAGTTGGCCCGGGTGATCATTGGGGTTGTCGAAGCGTGCCATTCGCTCGGGGTGATGCACAGAGACCTCAAGCCGGAGAATTTCTTGTTTGTGAACCAAAAGGAGGATGCACCTTTAAAGGCTATCGATTTCGGGCTTTCCATCTTCTTCAAGCCAGGTACAGCCTCGATTTACAGTGTTTTGTTGTAGTGAATTGCAGCATGTGCACGAATGTTGGCCATTGTCCCCCAAAAAATCATTAAAAAGTAACTAGTTTGACTGCTAGTTTGCTGTAGTGGTGGTGGCCTAGTGGACTAGTAGTGCATTTGTGCATTCACAGCTTCGAGTTGACACTGCTACCTCGCTTTAGTGGTGTACTTGTAGCGCACTTGTGCATTCAGAGGTTTGAGTTGACACTGCTAGTTTGCTGTTGGATATGTGCTAGAAAGACTTATTTCAAAATTCAAATAGTATGATTGGAAGGGTTTTCATGCCTTGTAGTTGTATTAGAATAATCTAAATTCAGAGCACAAAACCTTTGTGTCACAACAGTTCTATGTAGTTGGGGTACGTATGCATCTTCTGATATCCAGTAAACCGGTGAGGGAAGCTGTGAGGGATAAGATAAAAAGGAGCTCCATCCCTGTACCAACGTGAAATTGCGATCAATTTCCTACGTTTTGGAGCTACAAAGAAATAGACAACAACAGAAAGAAAAGACACACATAGATGTGCTCATGGTCATTTAATCTCTACCCTGCAATCTCCTCAATGGAAACTCTGCATATCCAATGATTGTTTTCTTAGCTTATGAATGGCTGCCTCCAGGTTTTGTTCAAGTTTGCATTCATTTCTGCACAATAGTAGGTTATTTGTGATGTTTAATAACTGAACAATATCCCTTAATTTGCATGAAAATGTGCGAGTTAATTCCATAGAGACCCCCATGTGAGCAAACTGCAATGTGGTGCTTACATTTTCTGCTTAATATCTGTGCTGTATAGCAATCATGTTAAGTTGCAAGGATTCTGTTGTATGTTGAGATGATTACATCTGTAGGTCACATACATTTGGAGATTCTAACTACTATAAAAAAGGGCTATACAACTTTGAGATGTGATGATGCCAAGACATGCATTTTCCATACAATCGATGTGTTCCTCAACCTATGAACCTAAAGAGTTCAGATGCACACACTCAATTCAAACTTGCCTGATCATACCAGTTTAGTCAAAACTATTGATTCTGTAATGCTAGGCAATTGGAGCTGAGGAAGGAAGCAAGTAGTACATGCAAGTTAACCAATTCTGACCAGTGGATGGTTTGGGTTTGGCCCAAACCGCAGACACTGTCATTTAACACTCTAGGTGATATTGTTTAAAATCTATGGTGTTGATGAATGTGCAACGTAAAAAATGACGTTTCAGATTCTGGATTTTATACTTTGACTGTTAATTAAGGCTTTAAGATATGTTTGTAACAGACCCTGCTCGGAATTGATTTGTGTGCATTCTCATCTATTTTACTTTTGACGGGATTTAGCACAGTCGCAGTCATGCATGTTCTGAGATTCATTCTTAAAGTTTTGATCTGGTGGCCTTGATGTGTTTTGCTGGGGGAGAGGCACAGATCTTCAGGGTCATCGTGTAAGGTCGGTGGACTGGCTATTTTGGCTTTTCTCCTGTCTTAATGCAATCACTTGCAAATCTCATACTTCCTCAAGGGAAAAAAAGTGTATTAGGATGAGGATAATGGGAGAGGAGGTTTTCTATTTTTAACTCTTTGGGCCCTCTAAACAACCAGCTTTGGAGGTATCAATTTAACTCCATGATATTTTTCTCTGCAAAATGGAACACGCATTTGGGATGCCCTTAGGGAAGTTGTTTATTCTATCTTTTTGACACAAAGAAGGGCAGTATTGAACTTCACACAAGAAATAAATATCAACATGAGCATATGGTCACTAATTCTCTGGTTTTCTTTTATCGTTTTACCTTATATACAACTGTCTATTCCCGTGTTGTCTGTGTTGACTTGATATGCTTACAGGTGAAATATTTTTGGATGTCGTTGGAAGTCCTTATTATGTTGCCCCTGAGGTTCTGAAGAAACACTATGGCTGTGAGGTGGATGTGTGGAGTGCCGGTGTAATAATTTATATCTTATTGAGCGGGGTTCCTCCATTTTGGGATGGTGAGGATACATCTGCCCTTTGCTGTACTTTTACCTTGTCTTTTTGCTTCTGACAGTGCTGCACTGTTCTATTTTCTTTTGGACATTGGTCTACCTTTTGCAGAATCTGAACAAGGGATATTTGAACAAGTTCTGAATGGCGATCTTGATTTTTCATCTGATCCCTGGCCCAGTATTTCTGAGAGTGCAAAGGATTTAGTCAGGAAGATGCTAAACCGTGATCCCAGAAAGAGATTGACTGCACATGAAGCTCTATGTAAGTAGATAGGATTTCTGAGGCACAAATGCCACCTATAGAAAACATTATGTTGACCATCGAACTGGATGAAGCATCCCACTTTATTATAGAACATTTCGTTGTCCATCTAGCTTCATTGTCATAAGTCCTCTGAAACGATCCATCTTCATTTTGGCAGGTCATCCCTGGGTTTGTGTAGATGGAGTGGCTCCTGACAAACCTCTGGATTCCGCTGTTTTAACCAGATTGAAACAGTTTTCTGCAATGAATAAACTAAAGAAGATGGCCCTTAGGGTGAGTACTGGAATATGTTATCGCTCAGATATGTAGAGAGCATATTTATTGTGTTCAGTATTGATGTTCTCGTCGCTGGGTGTCTGTAGGTCATTGCTGAAAATTTGTCAGAAGATGAAATTGCAGGATTGAGAGAAATGTTCAAAATGCTGGATACTGACAATAGTGGGCAGATCACATTGGAGGAACTAAAAAGTGGTTTGAAGAGAATTGGTGCTAACTTAAAAGACTCTGAAATTACAACACTAATGGAGGCGGTAATTGTTCTAACATTTTTTGCACTTTTTGTTTTCAGGTTTTTTCTAAGATTCCTATGCCAGCTCAAGGAAACTCTTTCCTGAATTTGTGTTATTGAAATATCAAACTCATATGTAGATTTTTAGAGGTGTGTTAGTATCATCCTCTTTTTGTCTGTAAATCTTTTTTATTCTGAACTCATATAGTTATAAAAAAAAAAATCTGAACTCATTGTAGTTAATGAAAATGAAAATCTGAAATATTGATTTAAAATTGTGATGATGGCCCTTCTATGTTATTGCAAAGGTCTTTTTGCTAGGAGATTTAGCTGTGCTGTTACACATGTACCAATAGTTTTGGGCCTTGCTTGAATGAAGATGTATGCTCTGTAACTTTCAGGCTGATATTGACAACAGTGGTTCCATTGATTATGGAGAGTTCCTAGCAGCAACTTTGCATCTGAACAAAGTTGAGCGAGAAGATAACCTCTTTGCAGCATTCTCATACTTTGATAAAGACGGCAGCGGTTACATAACTCATGATGAGATACAAAAAGCATGTGAGGAATTTGGAATAGAAGATGCACACCTAGAGGATATCATCCGTGACATAGATCAAGACAATGTAAGTAGATTTGGTTCTCATTATGCCATGTGTTGTGTGTTAAAATCTAGAGGCCAAGGGATGCATCTCACTCGTTTATCAATTCAGGATGGCCGCATCGACTACAATGAGTTTGTAACCATGATGCAGAAGGGAAATAACCCACTTGGGAAAAAGAGGCACTTTCAGATGAGCTTTGGTCTTAGAGAAGCATTGAAGCTTGGCTAATGGTAACTGTGTGTTTTCCCTTTGCACTTCTTTCCTTTCCTTCTTGTTCGCCTAGCAAATCCAATATTCACGTGGTGTGGCTGATTCCTGTTTCATGGATTATGCTCTGTGGCACGTGGTCACCTCACAGAACCTACAGCATATGCTTACTGTTTGATTGCTTTTTTCAGGCATAATCAATCCTGTGTAAAGTGCCATTCAGCTTTATATGCCAACTATAGCTGAGAAAACTAACTTCCAGAATTTGGGACTCCGGTACCAAAGGCTGAGCAAATGTGCGATACGATTACCTCCGGGGTACCAACTGAGCAATGAGCATGTTGCATGCAGGAACACAATGGTGATCTTTTTGTTTCAGTGTTCACCTTCAAATACAGAGTGTCCTTAACCCACCACAATGTATAGGCTTTTTTGAGGTGGGAAAGGAATGGCGGTTGTGTTTTCCATGACCGTTCTTTGCACTGAAGCTCAGCTGCAGGATGCTCCTACATAGTGAGAAAATCTTAGTCACATTGTGTGTGCATACTGTATAGCGCAGCATAACATGTTGCAATATCGGACAATGAGTATGTGTGTGTTGTTTGTTGTGTGTTGTGTGTTTTCTTTCTTAGATAGATGTGTAGGCAGAGCCTTTGTCATATATGTATTTCAAGAATAGGCTGGCTATATTAATTAAATGATTTTTTGTGTGTACATCTTAGTACTTGAGAAGTGCGACTTTCTTCTTAAAAAGAACTTGCAAAGTGCAGCCTGATGGTATATACTGTGAAGAATGAGCATACGGTTTGTGAGGCAGAAGGGTCCCTTTTTTTTTTTTTATCTCCTACATGAATTAGGTCCTGGATGACAGGATGAGCAGTCAAGTTCAAAGGAAGATTATGCTACCATGATAATAGATCTACGTCCTCTGTTTCATAAATCAATTTCTAGAGTTGTTTTAAGTCAAACTATTTTAAATTTGATATTAACATGGGTAACATGAAACAATTACTCCCTCCGTTCTCGTTTGACTTTTTTATCTTAAATTTGACCACTTGTTTTATTTAAAAAAAAGTTTGAGCAAACGTAGTCAAATTTAGGTCATTTTCGAGAATCTTTTGTCAATAAAGCAAGCCACAACAAAATAAGTGATATTTTGGATGATTTTTTTTAAAAGACGAGTGGTCAAACTTGGAATAAAAAAGTCAAACGAACTACAATTTAGAACAAACTAGTATGCTATACTATATTTTATGATGAATCAAATAACATAAATTTGGTGTTCATTCAAACCAAAAAATAACTGAAGTTGATGCCAGTAATGTCCTCTCTGCGGAGTAGCAGTACTTATTCTTTTACGGCGAAGAATTTCATATAGGCTTTTCAGTTTTATTAGGACAAGAAGCAATTTAATTATTTATTGAAAAATATGAATCAGTACAGGAAATATATAGTAAATGTGTTGGCCGTTCGTTGGGCATTTATTCTCATGTTGTCCTTTGTTGCCGAGTGTTTACCTGTGTAGGTTTTGAGTTGTGATTCACAGTGTGGGCAATTTTTATAATCTAGAGTGCTTATAATATCTTGATGTACCTAGCTATCGTATAATATAATTTTTCTTTCATCACAAAAAATGCAATAAAATACAAAAGAATTTTACAAATACAAATACGCTGAGGCCAAGACGAGTTTCCCGACGACCCACCCAACACGCACGCCTGCCCAGTCGACTAAAGTGGACCGACGACCCGGTCCACTGCACCATGTAAAGGCCCATTTGACTGCATCATTGTCTCGTCCAGCCAAGACCAAGTGGCCCAGCTCGGCCCGCCTCGCCTGACCTTCGGACTAGAGAGACGGAGACGGAGTTTTTTTTTAGAGAAAACGGAGACGGAGTTCGAATCCGTTTCCTTTTTCGTTAGCCAATAAATAAAGGTTTAATACTTGACCAGCGTTAAAGAGGAAGCGAGAGAGGGGAAAAGAAAAAAACCGAGACGCAGAAGCGAGAAGAACCAGCGAACCAACTCCCAACCTCCCGCCCGCTCCCGCTCCGATCTCGATCTCACCAGCGCCGCCGCCCGCCGCCGATGATGGATCCAGAGATGCTGCGGCTGGCGCAGGAGCAGATGCGCCGCATGTCCCCGGACGACATCGCCCGGATGCAGCAGCAGGTACCTCTCGCCCGCCTGCCCGCCCGTACACCCGGTCCCCGATCCCGCGCGTCCCTGATTCGCCGCGGCGGGCGGCCGGGATGTTTCTGTTTCGGGGGTCTAGATGGATGTAGATCGTGGGAAGCAAACCCCCGGCTACTGGCCAGTCCGGATTGGATTTTCCTGTTTCTGGTTTAGTTAGTACAGGTTGCGCCGAAACGCATCCGTTATGTGGATGGGATGGTGCCGGATATGCTGTCTAGGTTGCATGCGTGTTGAATTGAAGTCAATCGAGGAGTGTGGCTGTAATCGCTGGGTTTGAATTGGTTTGGCTTGCTTGATTGGTGACGCCAACGGCTGTCATAAACAACGGCGTGCTGGTGCCTAGATTAATCGCAGTAGGATCGTCTCGGCTCGCTTGTTCGTGCTTATGTGCTGTGCGCTAACTACTTCAGTCTTATGGGTGGTTCAGTGGTTAGGCTTCACAGATGCTTTGTGTGTGCTTCCTGTTCAGATTGCGCATTAGGCTTCAATTGGTGCAGTGTTTCAATGCTCTTTCATCAGTATATAGGGTAGGTCATGTAATGTTTCAGGGAGCATTTCAGACTGCCCAGCTACTCTCATTTGTTTGAGGCGCTCAGCATGTTTTCCCCTTGTGCTTAATTACTTAAATGTTGTCTGTTAAATTCTGAGGAAGTGTGGAGATTGACGAAGTCCATGTTGCTATTTGGATAACTGCAGCTGATGTCTAATCCTAACCTCATGAGGATGGCGTCCGAGAGTATGAATAACATGAGGCCTGAGGACTTAAGGCGAGCTGCGGAGCAACTGAATCAAACAAGACCAGAGGATATGCGTGACATGACCGAGAAAATCGCCAACACTACTCCCGAGGAGTTTGCTGCTATGAAGGCGCAAGCAGACGCTCAAATGTCATATGCGATATCCGGTGCCAAGATGTTAAAGAAGCAGGTTAGTGAAAATACTGTGCATATCATTTGTTACTGTCATTTGTTAGTTATGATTAGCAAGCTGATCTGTTGTTGATGAATCTCCATGATTCATATTATATGTATCTGTAGAATATGCTAGTACTTCTGTTGCTGTTGGTGCTTTCATTTTGGCTCACACAGAACAATCTTTCGTTGCTCCGAACAGACCTCCAAAAAAGGTTAAAACAGGAAAAGTTAACATAGAAAATAGATTATGCTAACTGGAGTGTTATTTGGACTGGATACACCTGCCTTTGAAACAATATTTCTGCACTATGTTAACTGAATTTGTGAGTGTTATTTGGACTGGACGCACCTGTCTTTTAAACAATATTTATCTTCAGTTTTTAATATAACAAAATTAAGGTAGGCCCCAAATATTAGTGTTTGTTTGGATCCAAATTTTCATGGCATGGGCAAAACTATTTGTTGTCCACTTGCTTTTTTTTTCCTGGGTTTGGACATTAATGATGAAAATTGAACCGCATAACTTAAGAAATTAAACCACACAAAGGATAGGCTTTGGCCTTCTTCTTATGTTAATCTTGATATACTTATAATTTTTGTGCTGACTAGCTGTATCGCTATCAAGAGGCTGCATCAAACAATTAATGCAGTCAATTTCATATAGGGTTTTCCATGTTTCTATATATGTTGCCAGTTTCCATTGTCTCACCTTTCTGATATTTCTTGACATTAGGGAAATGAACTTCATAACCAGGGACAGTATTCAGATGCTGCTAGCAAATACAAGCTTGTGAGTTTTGAACATCAATATTCCATTAAAATAATGTTGTTATGCTTTTCAGATGACCTGACAGTTAAACTATATGCACTGTTCTTGATCAGGCCAAGGATAACTTAAAGAGCATACCATCATCCACGGCGCGTACTCTGCAGTTGCAATGTACCCTTAATTTGATGGCCTGTTACTTGAAGACAGGGCAGTTTGATGAATGCATAAGTGAAGGTTCAGAGGTAGGTCATGTAGTATCTTACTGCCTGTTCATTTGAACAAATTCTAGGATCTGATACCATTTTAATTCCTAGTACAAGATAGTTTGGCATTCTTGATGAAGTCTTCTTTTTCTGTTAGCCTACTGTTTTAGCAATAAAATTTTGTCCATATCATGATGTTTTCTCTACCATTGAATTTCATGACTCTGGTACAACTTTACTGCTTTAGCAAATCATGTGGTGTGTCAATTCTGTAAAGTAAAGGTCCCTTTTACTAAGATTAATAACTGAAGGCAAAATAATGTAGTTCAATGCTTTTGACAAATTGCAGTACATAGCTTACTGCATGTAATAATCGACAAATTGCATACCTTTGGCTAGAAATTTATTATTCTTTTCTGAATTTTTAGAGAAAAATATGGTGTCCTATTGAATCACCCTAGCATTTCAGTTCTTCTGTTACATGGCATATTGACTGATCTATATCAAATGGATTACAGGTTCTAACTTACGATTCAAACAATGTCAAAGCATATTATCGGAGGGGTCAGGCGTATAAAGAACTTGGGAAGTTGGAGGTAATGCTTTGATCCTTTTTTTTTGGCATATATTTTTTTTAACTTCTATTATAATTCCCCTGACTATACATGAAATTATCCTGCAAATGCATTCAGGCATCTGTTGCTGACTTGAGTAAAGCCCATGAAATTTCCCCAGAGGATGAAACTATTGCTGAGGTTCTTAGGTATCACAGTTTGTACCTTATTCCTGATGTAAACAAATGTGTTTAACAACTTTAGTTGACACCACTGTAATATGTTCCATCCATGATGCAGAGACGCTGAAGAAAAATTTGCACGGGAAGGGGGAGGAGTGAGCACGCGGAAAGGTGTTGTTATTGAAGAAGTTGTAGAAGATGACGTTTCACAGCCATCAAGTAGCCAAAGAAGTTATCCTGGGTATACTGTTTCACAACCACCTGAAGCAGCAGGAAATATTGCTCTGTCAGGATCTTCAGAAAGATCAAGGGATGATCCTGCTTCTATCAGGTAACACGACCCCTTTCTTTTAGTCTATGCTACTTTCAGCTTTTCCCTCTGCATGTTATACCTGAATTGGAGCACTAAATTGTTGATGTGTTCCATTTGATGCTAGCAGCACTTCAAATGCCTTCATCTTTTGTTGTTTTGATTAGACGTGTTTACATATTCTGTTGTGACATAGTGTGCCAACATTTTTTTTATAACCAAGAATACCCTGTTGGATCTTCAAGTTTCAGTCTTTGGTTCACAATAGTTCTCATTCTTTGCTGCAAAGTGGTAAAATGGCCGTCCATTACTTTCTCTATTATCAGATTTCTGGATGGGTATGCAATCTGTTCATGCTTAACACAATAATTTCACATCTGACTGATGTTAAAAGCTTAAGCTCTTTAAATATGTTCAGTTACTACAATCTTATACCTAAATGTTGTGCATGTCCTCTATCCATGAATTCCTTTAATATTTCCTCACAGATGTTTATAATGTATTGTTTGAACAATGTTAGATATACTGATGATTGATAATGTTCTCATCCTGGTGAAATATATTAGGTCATCCCAAAATTATGTGTCCAAGAGCGATCCTGAAGGCTTATCAAAGTTTGGAATTGAAGGAATGTCACCTGAACTTGTCAAAACTGCCACTGATATGATTGGCACAATGAAACCAGAGGAGCTTCAGAAAATGTTCGAAGTTGCTTCTTCATTGAATGGCACTAGCTCCACTGGTCCAAATCTGGGACCCAATATGCCAGAAATGTCTCCTGATATGCTTAAGATGGCATCTGACATGATTGGTAATATGTCTCCTGATGAGCTACAGAAAATGATGAGTTTTGCTTCTCAGATGGGCGGGCCTGGTGCTGCCCCCAGAAGATCAGAGAATAGTAGCTTTGGACCTTCATCGAGAGCTACACCAAGTATTTCAGCCCGTGGATCATCATCTGGACCTATTTTGGAGAACACTGATGAACTATCAAATGATCAAAGGATGGGCCAGTCATCCTCTAGTCTTCCACCTTCTACTGCTGATATGCAAGAAACCATGAGAAATTCTATGAAAGACCCTGCAATGCGGCAGGTAAGAAATGCTCAGCCAAATGAAATGTATTCTAAATTATTGCTTTCTGTAACATTATGCCATAAAAATTGATCCTTCAAATTCTAATAACATCTTTTGGGCCCTTCTTTTCTTATCTAACAGATGCTTACATCCATGATGAAGAACATGAGCCCTGAGATGATGGCAAATATGAGTGAGCAGTTTGGAATGAAGCTGTCAAAGGAGGATGCTGCAAAAGCTCAACAAGCCATGTCGTCATTATCTCCAGAGGATTTGGATAGAATGGTAAGAAACCATTCTCAACTGAAGCCTGGTCATGATATATTATTAGCTTAATAAACCACGAGCTTGTATCCTACTGCTTCAATCATTAACTGTGTGATTTTCTTTGCATTCAGATGAGATGGATGGAGCGAGCGCAGAAAGGGGTAGAAGTCGCGAAGAAGACAAAGAACTGGCTCTTAGGCCGGCGAGGCTTGATCCTCGCTATTATCATGCTGATCCTAGCCTTCATCCTTCAGAAGCTTGGGTTTATCGGCAGGTGATGGAGTGACCTGGGGACTGCATCAGCATGAAAATAATTGTTTGATAGCGATACAGAGTTTCCCCCCGGCTAACAACTTTTTGAAAGCACATCGGGGGAAGGAGTACAAGAATTCTTTGTATCTGTATCTGTTTGAAAGTGTAACTCTGTTCATAAGTTATAACATTCATCCTATTTTTACAAGCAAAGGAGCAGAAAGGAATCAAGCCAAAACTGTTGTGATAAGCAGCTGACATGTAATATGATATGATAAATATCCTTGTGTTTTCGGTTAGTTGCAATTTTGTTTAAAACATATGCAAAGAGAAGCAGAACAAGTAAATGTGCAGACAGTAGCATGTGTTTACTTTAGGGAGGAGTGTAATGTCTTTAGCATATGTGTGGATAATTTTGTCCTTGGTCTTGAGTATGGAGTGTCATGTTTGACTGAGAAGGATGGACTCTTGTTGCAGTCGCCTCTCAACCAAATAATACCAATTGACACACTTTCCACAGTATTATTATTGTAAACATTACCGCACACGCACTGCATGATGAACTGGGTGCTGTTGAGTAGACGAGTTTCGAAGGGGCTGATTGCTATAGGCTGCAGCAGTCCGTCCTCGCACGGTCTACCTGGGTGGACTCGTTCCAGCGCTGTGTTTGGGTTCCTCTGCCGAACGAAATCGATGCGCGAGGTTGTGCATCTGAGGCCGCCATGATATAGGCAAAGCGAACGCAGAAATCGAGCTTCCCATGTGATACAGGACGACATGATTCATGTATGGTGCAGGGG
>JAKNSH010314117.1:0-11556 GCA_027790015.1 Cymbopogon flexuosus
GCTGAACATCTACATAAAGCTGAAAGAGATATTAATTTCAAAATGATTGCTTCTCCTATGAAGGAGAAATTTCTAAAATATTGGAAGAACATTCCATTGCTTTATTCTATGCATTCATTTTAGATCCTAGAGCTAAGATGAAAGGGTTTTTTAATATGCTCGAATTGCTTGCCGGTTTTACTGGACAGTCTTATAGCAAATACTATGGTGAAGTGAAAGATAAATTGTTCAAAATGTTTAACAAGTATGATACTAAGTTTGGTGCAGCTAGGTCTCAAAGGGTTCAACAACCATCAGCTCATTCTGGTAAGAGAAAGCAAGCTTGGGAAGGATATTTGGAGACCGTGGTGTTATTGGCCCTGGTCCTTCCCCTCTCTGTTCCCCCTCTTCTTCTGTTCCACCTCCATCTATTAGTGAGCTTACAGCTTACTTGGACAGTGACCCTGTGATATCTTATGAGGATGACTTTGACATCCTTCTGTGGTGGTGTGACCACAAGCTGACCTATCCAGTCCTTTCTCTTATGGCTAGAGATATTATGTCGGTTCCTTCTTCTATTGTTTCTTTGGAGTCTTGTTTCAGTTGCACAGCGAGGATACTTGAGGAGCGGCGGCAATGCTTGTTGCCGGAGAACGTGGAGATGTTGACCTGCATCAAGGATTGGGAACTACGAGCACGAAGGGAACAACATCAGCCTAAAGGCCAAGAGATTGAGGAGGCATTCAAGAACCTCTTCCTTGATGAAGATGGAGGTGGTGGCGGCGGGAGCGGCCGCGGCGGGACTGATGTTGGTTCTTCTGGTTCTTAGTGCTTATGAGAGACATAGAGAGTGAATGTACTGTGCCTGTGAGCTGTGAGGCTGTGAGATGAGGGACTCACTCTCATTTTGGTTGGGTGGCTTATGTACTGTGCCACAATTTGTAAGACATTAAGACTTAGAGTTGGCTGCACTCTTTTTTTCTTTCTAGGGTTTCTCACAAGGGTGAGTTTTACCTAGAAAGGTTTTTAATGAGGCAGCATTGCACAAAAAAGCTCTTTTTGATTAAATTTTTCATATTACTCTTGTGTTTCTTGTGATTTGTGAAATGTGAATGCTATATTATTGTTGCCGCTTTTAGCTGCTGCCTGGCGCTGTGTTTTGAACTTGCGGGCTGGCGGGCGGCCCGGGCACGGTTTTTTTCCTGTGCCTAACGGACGGCACGGCCCGATAAACGGCCCACGGGCCGTGTCTGGGCCGAAGGCCAGGCACGAGCACGGCGTAGGCACGGCCCATCAGGCCTGTTGGCCTGCTGCGGCACGAGGCAGACCGTGCCGGCACGACACGACGTCGGGTCGGGCTGGCACGGCATGGCCCGTTGGCCATATATAGTCAGTGCGATAGGAAAATAGGCTGATTGGGCTGCTTTTGTTGAATTGAAGCTTATATGTTTATATACTTACCATCTACTATTTTTCTCTAAAATTATTTGGTAGCCTAGGAATGCCTAGGCACAACTGTAGATACAAAACCTCTATTTGTAGAGGCAGTTGGGTACGAAGCCGCCTCTGAAGATGCCTCCACATAGGCTTATTGTTACAAAGGGCACTATAGAGGTGGCTCAATCAAAAGCTGCATCTAAAGTGCTCTTCCCCAAAAAAAAGATTTTGTAGTAATGTTAGTTAAAGAAAATAAACCTTTTTCCCACCTTTTTCTAGTATTGATAGTAGGGTTTTGGGAGTGTGCAACCAATTCTTTTATTTGTTGAGTATTATAACAATGCCATGACACTTTGGCACATTAGACTTGTTTTCTTGACTTGCGAACACATGGTTGACGATATATGTTCATGTGTGATGGAGTGTGACTGTCAAGAGATGATCAAACTTTGGTTTAGGGGTGAGACTTACCATGGAGTATGTGTGGTATATGTGCAACATATACCTTGCCTTATGATATGCAGGTGTTGAGTACTGAGATGGTCAGTGGCAACATGGAAGGGTCAAGTGAGTTCGTGTCGATGGACTAGAAGCAGTGAAGGACATACATGGAGGTTTGGATCGAGGGCCAAAGGACAGATTGTGGATGGCTACCACCTAGCGACATCAATGAGCAAGTGTAGATGTAGAGGCGATGTAGATGACGATAACCAAGTTAAGAAGGTAGTTGACCAAGTTAAATAGGGGCACTAAGACTTGGTGATCGGGCAATCGAGGACGAGCAGTGATAAGAATCAAAATTGTGAAGGAAGCGTATCAAATATGTGATTCCTATTGGATTTGGCAGTTTTAGCCTCATACCACAGGTGATAGGTTTGTCATGTTTGGGCCTCAAAACCCAATGTGGATGGCGTCATTGGAGAGCTTGTGCTGAGGCGTACGTATCACGTTCGTGAAGGTATCGTGATAATCCGATGCTTAGAAGTCAACTTGGACCATTATGCCCCTCTAGGTTAAGTGGTTCAAGGAAATATCTAAGGGTAGGCTTGAAAATGTGTAATAGACCTATAAATAAAAGAAGGGGTTGCCACAAGCCAACCATCTCTTCTAATTACATTACTCTTTGTCTTTCTACTTAGGACTAGCTAGGGCTTTGAAATGTTGAGAGGAGATATGTAGCTGAGAAAGGGAGTAACCCTATCTGTATTTGTTAGACATTGTAAAAACTTGGTCTGGTTTGCAATATACAAACCTCTGAAATTCTAGTTCTTAATTGTCTCTCTAAAATATCAGTTTGTACACAACAACAACAACTGTAAATGTCAATTTGTTTATAATGAATTTTGTTTTATGACATTTTATCATGTTTTTTGAAATTTCTTTATGTCATCAAGAAAAAAGAAATAAAAAATATGAAATAGTGTAAATTTGGTACATGGTATTTAATTTCATCCTCATACATATTTGTTTATTTGACTATCGAAGTCTAGCTTCATAAGAATTGGATGTATATGGTTGGATTATGTGAAAAATACATACCTATACTCATACCATACATATGTACACAACGATATTTTGTTTTAGCTAGTTGCATAGAAGTTATAGAGGCTCGTGATGAAAAGAAACATATCACGTGAGATTCTTGGTTCAAAAGAGTCTCCTAATATCAATCAACTCTCGGAGAACATGTAGATCACGATCGGATAAGAAAAACTTTTGCGAGATGAGTCTATCAGTGTTGGCAAGATAAACATCTCTTCATTGCCTTCAATACCTCTTAAAAAAACCACTCCTTTGATCGTTAAAGTGTCCGGCAGCCGCATGGACACCCGTCGCTGTTATGTACACCATGTTATCTTGAACTCCATTTTTTAACTTTAGGATCTTCTACTCCACCTACATTTTGTCAATCCTTACATAAAGACGCATAGTGCATCTACCATGCATGAGTTGTTGCAGGCACAAGTTCTTGTCGGGGCCGAGCTTGACACATATCGGTGCGGTTGTGCATACTCCTACAAGCCAGTCGCATGACTTTTTAAGCCCATCACATACTCTTGCACAAGTGTTACCTCAGTCGCATGGCTTTTTAAGCCCATCACATACTCTTGCACAAGTGTTGCCTCGATGAGGTCAACTAACTCTAAAAAGGAGTATATTGATGTGGGTTCGGGATTATATGCGTGGAACGGGCAATGGATCTGTGTGCTTCCTCCCTCATTTTCTCCTTTATATTGATCTAAAATTAGATGATGATGCATGCATGCTTTAATTAATGAACCTACCCTTGCTTTAATTAGTATCTTCAATGAACAACTGCGTATAGCTTCAGCGTCTTCAATGAATGTAGCAGATGGTAGGAAGACATGAAGAAATTCAGTGCAGTCTAGTCACCAGCTAATATATATAGCATGAGGGGAGGATGATGCTGAGCTAAGTAACAAATACAATGAGGAAAAGGCCGTTTTGTTCCCGCCTATTTTGCCAAACAGGTTCCAATTCATGGTCTTGTAGTTTGATTGGTTTGAAAATAGCATGTCTGTCTGGGATCTTGGATTATGATCCATCATCCATGGGTTGGTGGTTTGCAAAGTGACATGTCTAGTTAGGATGGATCCATCATCCATAGGTTTGTGGTGTGGTTAGTGATTAATCTACATGTTTGGCAGCTATAAGAGACCTAAAAGCATGAACATTGTTTATACAGTTTGACAGTGTGTTATATTGTAAAGAGAAGGGGTCCTGATTTTTGCCACCCTTTAAATGCTTGAATCTCTAATTTTTTTGAGATGTGCCTAGTAATTCAAGTAGGCTCTACTATTAGCAACATCAGATCGTCTACTTAATACTTAATATATAAGTAGTATTATGCTCTGGTGTGGCAAACATGGCTAGTGCACCCATATATAGTTGATCTATGGTTCATACGCCACCTAGAACATCTTAGTCAACATCAATTATGCTTTGAAGTTTTTCTCTCTTAAATTAGCATGTTCTTGGTAAATGCAAAAGATATTTTTTTACAAATGCAAAAAGACATATGTAAGGGTGCTCTTCGGAATTTAGTGGTAAAGGAGGCCTAGCAGATATAATCCCTTGAGGTCATAGTATCAAGCACAAGAATCATCCAAGAAATCTCACCTCAAAGAAAATGTAGCCAATAGACCTGAACACTGGTTTAATCCAACTCCAAACTGTTGACTCAACAACCATACGGATTTGATGAGGAACAAATAAAAGCAAGGAGCGCATGCAAGTAAACTAATTCTGGGTGGTGAAAGGTTTGGTCTAAACCGCTCACATTACCAATGAAGTTTAAAACCCCTTGTATATACCCACTGTACAGACACCAATCACCTTTAAATACTAAATTTTGCATTTGGTGAAATTATGTATTAAATTAAGTATTCTAAAAATATATTTTAATCCACATCCTAATGGGGTTAGTGGTGAACTATAAACAAAAGGACTTTAGATGCACTCCTCATTGAAAAAGAAGAGCAATGTTATCTTATTTATTAGTCGAAAAAGAAGGGAAATTATGCACAAGGAATCGTCTCTAAAATGACACAAGCTAACAAATAATCCATACGATGACTGTACTCTCGGTAATAAGTCATCTCATTGTGTGTGTGCTAAAACAGACGAACGGACACAAGAAAACAGGAACAAACAAAGGCTCCGAACAGTCTAGCCAACCAAGAATAGGAGAAAAAGCTCATGGCCCAAATTTGGTGAAACAGCAAAACTCCCTGGAAACGCATTTGCAGTTTTGTGTGGCTCAATTACAGCAAACAAACGGGGGAGGGAGGGTTAGGGACGAGCAGGACAAAATAAGGCGACGGGAGAGGAGAGACAAAATCCCTCTTGTCTCTCTCTCCCCTCCGTTTCGCCCCTTTTCCATCCTCCTATCTGTTGTTGGGGGATTCGCCATTGAAGATGTTCGCCTCGCCCTTCTCTGTGACCTCTTCGCACAGCAGTGAGCACGAGCCGGTTGCAAAGGACAGCTCCATCATCGTCGCCGTCGACCGGGACAAGAACAGCCAGCAGGCGGCGAAATGGGCGGTGGATCGGCTCCTCACCAGGGGCAGCATGCTCCAGCTCGTCCATGTCAGAGGTAGGCGCCTGTTCAGACGTTTTGCTTTTATATATACGCCAATGTGGGGGTTCTGCATCAACAATTCAACATGTATGATATGAGAATAAAAGTCGATTACTCGCCTTGCTGCACATACCAACCTCCATTCAAAAAACTGGGCGGGTATTCCCTTTTTTCGTTCTTCGTCTAATAGAAATCGCGGCAAAGCTTTTACCGTCCTTTCTAAAAACATACCAACCTCAACAGCCTTTGAGTTAGGACAATTTCGACCATTAGGAGACCTTCAGATTCAGGCTATACTATGCTAAACCATTTCTCCAATATTACAATTCTCCTTACAACAATCTGATTTTAGACTAAGTGTTAACCTAAAAGTTTTGTTTCTGTCATAACAATATGACATGATGCCATTGTTAGATTATCAGCCAAAAAAAATGACACAAGAAAATACCTATACCTTTTTGTAGGATAATAATGTGCACAATTTTTTTTTTTCATTCTTCTACTGAACACTTGGTTTGATCCATTAAGGTTTATCTTGTTTCATATGACCATTAACAGTTGAAGCAAACAAAGATGAGGGTGGTGATGCAGAGATAACACAGCTATTTATATCATATAGAGGGTATTGTGCTCGTAAAGGGGTAAGTACCCATTGAATATTACCTTTTTTTTTCTCAAATATTGGAAGCATGTATAAATGATGTTACTGCAGAACATTTATCAACTTCAGAAACATAATACTGAACTGTAGACAGTTTAACTGCTAAAAAGGGAATTTTGGAACCAAATGCAGAATACAATGATAAGAGCAGTTATACTATTCTGAAGATATCCAGAATGGCTGCAGGCAGTATTCATGTTTATGCCACCTTTACATCGCAGATGCATCTGAAAGAGTTGATCTTGGATGGCAGTGACATCTCCAAAGCAATAATCGACTATGCCACTACAAATGCCATCACTGACATTGTCGTCGGTGCATCAACTAAGAACACATTCATCAGGTATATTACGTGCATGCTCATTCCTCTTCCATGATTGCACGCATTTATATTCCCATGAAAGCAGGTATGATCATTGTACTCTGCAGAAGGTTTAGAAATCCCGATGTCCCAACATGCTTGATGAAGATGGCGCCTGATTATTGCACAGTACATGTCATCCACAAGGCAAAGGCCATCCAGGTGAAGGCAGCCAAAGCTCCTGCACCTTTTACTACTCTCCCTCCAAAGCAACACTCCCAACCAAACATAGAGACTGATGCCTCAAGGTAAATCTGAGGACGAATAGCACTTCATTAGTTACATTAATGTGTAGCTGTGGACATAATATGGTTCCCAGTAATGTGTAGCTGTGGACATAATATGGTTCCCAGTAATCTGCACCCTTTCATTATTATCATTGTAAAATGCATGGATTTCCTTAGGTCAATCTTTGCCTTCATAACTTGTCAACATCTAAGTTCTCTAAAAGGAACTTGTTAATATCATAATATCAGCTAAAATGAGCATTCGGTTTTTTAAGCAGGGCCTCAAGAGGGGACTGGAAGAAGACTTCTCATACATCGTCTCCGTTGGCAAGTGGTAGAAATTCAGTGGACCGGTTATCTGCCTATGCAAAGGCCCCATCGAGAGATAGGGCTCTTACTGGATCTAGAGCACCCCAGAAGGATTTTGACGACTACATTGATTTCATAGCACCACCGAGGCCCTCAGTGACTCGTAGCTCCTTTTCAGATGACATTGATTTCGGAATGAGCATGGAGTTGCCATCCATAGACTTCGGTGAATCCTTGGAGCTCTCCTCAGCGATGTCCATGGAAAGCCTAAGTTGTTCCGGGGTAAGCGCCTCCTTAATAAGTATAACATTAACATCGAGTTCTTTTTGGCAAATGACATAATCTCTTGTTTTATTTCAATTGAAACTGGAAGGATGTGGAATCTGAAATGAGACGCCTGAGACTAGAACTGAAACAGACAATGGAGATGTATAACTCTGCATGTAAGGAAGCTGTTGATGCCAAACACAAGGTGTGTTTTCTTCTGTACTGCTTAATACCAGGTTCGTCCTTCCTAAGCAAACCTAAAGGTATTGAAACAATGGACAATGATCTGACTGCAGGCAGCACAGATGCACCAGATGAAGGTTGAAGAGTCCAAAAAGTACCAAGACCTACGGAATTCAGAAGAGGAAGCTCTTGCGCTAGTTGAAATGGAGAAAGCAAAGTGCAGAGCTGCACTTGAGGCAGCAGAAGCTGCACAGAAAATTGCAGAGCTCGAGGCGCAGAAGAGATTGAGAGCAGAATGGAAGGCAAAGCGGGAGTCTGAGGATAGGAAGAAAGCAACTGATGCACTGAACAAAAATGATATCCGGTACAGGAGATACTCCATTGATGACATAGAAGCTGCTACACATAAGTTTGATAAGGCGCTAAAGATAGGAGAAGGTGGATATGGACCTGTATATAAAGCAGTACTGGATCATACTAATGTTGCTATTAAAATCTTAAGGCCAGATGCATCACAGGGACGGAAACAGTTTCAGCAAGAGGTAAATCTCACACAGCAGTCACAGATTGTGGTAGCCTTCAAATTTATGAAACTTTAGCTAGTAAGTTCTTTGTTGATATGGGGAGTCAATATTGCACAGCTTTTCTCATCTGATCTAAATATCACTAGAAGTGCATCAAACAGCAAATATATTATGTTTCTTATATTTCCAATGATTTGTTCACTCTTACAAAGTGGAGATCTCTTCTCGCATCAAACAAATCTTTGTAATAGAGTTTTATCATTCCAATAGTTAAAACCTTGTCAATTGTGTATATGAATTCTTTTTTTTTTTTTTTTGAAACTTTTGTATATGAATTCATGACTATGATCATCCTATTTATATCAATGACAACAGTTGTATCATGCCTAAAGTAGGTATTACCTGCTAAATCACGTGCTTGTGACAATTTGCAGATTGAAGTACTAAGCTGCATGCGGCATCCAAACATGGTTCTGTTGCTTGGAGCTTGCCCAGAGTATGGGTGCCTGGTGTATGAATACATGGACTATGGAAGCCTAGAGGACCGGCTCTGCAGACGAGGAAAAACATTGCCAATCCCATGGAGCATCCGCTTCAGGATCGCCGCTGACATTGCAACTGGACTTCTCTTCCTCCACCAAGCAAAGCCAGAACCACTTGTCCACCGGGACCTAAAGCCTGCCAACATCCTCCTCGACCACAACTTTGTCAGCAAGATCAGCGATGTTGGCCTTGCAAGGCTGGTGCCACAATCCGCAGCCGATGTCACACAGTACAGGATGACATCAACGGCCGGCACCTTCTGCTACATTGACCCAGAGTACCAGCAGACTGGCATGCTCACCACCAAGTCTGACATATACTCGCTTGGCATCATGCTGCTCCAGATCATCACGGCAAGATCACCCATGGGGCTCACGCATCATGTAGAAAATGCCATAGAGAGAGGAGCCTTCCAGGAGATACTTGACCCGACCGTTACAGACTGGCCAGTGGAAGAGGCTCTGGAATTCGCAAAGCTGGCATTGCTGTGCGCGGAGCTACGGAAGAAAGACAGGCCGGATCTTGGAAAAGAAATCATGCCAGAGCTTACCAGGCTGCGTAATCTTGGGCATGATTATGAGACTTCCCAGGTTAGCAGCGCAAGTACAAACTGTTCAAGCTCCGCACCATACAGCTTCAATAATGATGACATCTAAAAGCCATGAGCAGGAATCTTTCGCTGGATTAAGCAAATCAAGCATACTTGTAACAGTATAGAGTATAGAAAGACAAATGGTTGCCTTCCAGGTCTGGAAAACCACTGCTGTCCTGGCTTGTTCAGAATTCAGTCCTAACTCAGAAGAGATGATCATGGACTGCAGCGCTTGATGATGGGGCCTAACATAGATTCAGTCAACCAAACGAGATTATTAGTGTGTAGATAAGGGGAGCATACAAAGGAAACTTATGGTGTGCATATGTGTAAAATATGTAAATTTCTGTTCATTATGTCCATTTTTTTTATTTCACCAGCACGGTTCCTGAAAACACTTTAACTTGTTTCCATCGATCTCAGTGGCTTCAAAACAATTAGTGAATTTTCATTCCAAGAACCACAAGACAAAATAGCAAAAGCTGGCCACACCTCTTCTCTTCCTTTTAAGGCCATAATGTTTGACAGGTAAACAGTAAATTAGTTATTCACAGTCACAGGCCAGGTCAACTCAAAACCTCAATAAAATAGTAACAGAGCAAACGCAAGATACCTGAAAAGCAAAGTCTCTACCCTATACACATTCCAGAATCAATGACTTTTTATCTCATGCAGCAGTCAAATGTAATATTCCATCTACTAAAAATCCCCACGCTCTTGGCATCAATCCAAACTTTGCATATTTTGACGCGTACGTGACCAACATCCCTCCCCACCCACGCTTCCTCATCCATATCGTCTATTCTTAAAGGTCTTACTTCCATGTGGCACATCAGAGATCAGCGGGTCCTCCTAACAAACGATCTGAGAGAGAGAAAAAAAAGACATGCACAGCATTATAAGCAACTTCTGACTCAGCACTTGCACTTCATGAGCTATGTAGTAGTAATAATTCAATGATTTAACTACAGCAAGCTCCACATAAGTGCTTCAAGATATGCAGGAAATTAACAGTCAATTTTCTTTTACAAAATCTGAAACAAGGCAGCATGAAAGTAACAGATCAGCAGATTTGTATCAGTATTTAACAATGCCACCAAGACAATGGCATGCTAAAAATAGGCTTGGATTTTCAGGGTCATATATTCTGCTTGCCTTGCTTAAATTGCAATTAGTAGTTCATTCAGAAGCCAGAACCAACTAAGCAAACATATTGAAGCTGCAAAGACAAAGAAGGCCAAAGGATCAACAAGGATTAGTAAAATACCAGGAGTGTAGAAGCTCATGTAGGGTAGAACAATGGAGAAGTCCCGGCGCCTATCAACCTTCCTCACTCGCGCTGACTTGAGCTCCATCATGAACAATCCAACACCTGTGTTGATGAATATGACGCTCACACCCTCTGCGAAGCCAACCACAGATGCGAACTCGCTAAGGTTCACCATGGGCATCATTTTATCTGGATCAATGACCCTGCATTGCACCCATTCAACAATTCCCCCTAAACTCACTCTTCATGACCACAGACGAAGTCTGGAATCCTCAATGTCAGCAAGGCCCAAAGAATGATCCTCCATCACCATGAGCGTAAAGCCACGGTGCATTGCTGGTGGCTGGGGCTTAACCACAGATAGTAAATTGTTGGCCCAGTCATACTTAACAATTGTAGAAGCCTCCCAAAGTGCGAAGTAGATTTCGCCTCCAATGAGGGGACCACGGCTGTAGGCCGCATAAGGAACATCATTGAGCGTGACTGGATCCCTCCATGCGCCTATCTCTGACGAGTACATGGCCGCCGACATGGTAGAAATAGGCCTCGTGTAGTCAGTGAACACGCGGACCAAACCGAAGGGGCCACCGTGGCAGTCGAGGTGATCACAGCCGGCGGCAGTGCAGAACACCGCGGCCGAACTGTGGAGAGCCCAAGAGCTTCGGGTTTCCGGGTCGGGCGGCACATCATGGCGGTCGCCGGTGACGGGATCATAAACAAGGTAATACTCACTGTCGTCTCCACATAAGCTGGCGAGGACACGGCCATGGCGGCAGTCGAGGAGCCACGCGAAGGGGGTGTCGTCGGACTCCGGAAGGCGGAAGGCGGGCACTGCTGTCGTGGGGACGAAGGGGCGATCCTCTGCTGCTTCGGTTGCGTCCCCGTCCATCAGGCCTAGGAGAGGAGGGGCTCCGTGGAAGCCGCGGTACCGGCGGAGGAAAGCGGGGTCGCAGAGGGTGCGGAGCCATGGCTTGCAGACGAGGGCCGCGCGGAAGAGCCACTGGGGCTCGTCCGGCGGGAGGCGGAGCAGGATCTCGGAGATGGAGTCGTCGGACAGGTCAGGCGGCGGCGGCGGCATGGAGCACTCGTGGAATCGGTGGT
>JAKNSH010314127.1:0-12582 GCA_027790015.1 Cymbopogon flexuosus
GCCCCTGTACAAGCACTTAGGTGCAGGATAATACATCTCTCCTTCCCCCCGCTGGACGTAGGGCCTTCTTTCGCCCGAACCAGGATAAATCTCGTGTGTTCTTCTTGCATCACCATCCGGATTAGGGAGCACGCAGTACAAGTTTACTTGTTGGAGTCATCCCCCCGGGGACGGAGCACCGACAATACTTATGGACGTAAATCTAGATCCATGCTCTATTGAACGATATTAGAAAGGGAACTTCATGCATAGAAACTCACATATTGGTTTCATGATATAACATTGTTAACCAGTGTTGATTTTGGGTTCAATACAAGTTTGTCCCACCCTATCTGATTAAATACTACAATTTTCAGGTATACAATTACCTTGTATCTGCCAACTTAGAATCTACAGATGAGACTCCAATCAAGTTACGCAGCCTTTATGCTGCGAATGGAGGGGAGCCAGAGTACACAAACTACACTCCTGGTTTTACTGGAACACTGGACTACATATTCTTGTCAGATGGTAGTTCAATAAAACCTACTAGCCTACTTCGTTTACCGCGAGGTGATTCTGAGGATGTGAAAGGCGGCTTGCCCAACTTTCAGCATCCTAGCGATCATCTACCAATTGGTGCTGATTTTCTGGTTTTTAACAGCTAGTGCAGGTGTTGATTGCATTTTCAACAGAAATAGTAAATGCAGTTGAATAATTTATGTTGTTAGTTCAAGTTTCGGAGTTTAAATGTAATATCTCAAGGAACAAGTGTCTTTTCTTATAGAGCCAACAGCAATTAACAATGCAAATTTTATTCATCGATTTTAATATGGCATTGTGTATGGGCATTGCGGATTTTGTTCTTATTTTTTTAAAAATGATTCTTCTTCCTTTCGTTTTCTCGTACCTGAGTATAGAGGGGTTGCAGCAAATGATTCTTCTTCCTTCCTCCTTTCGTTTTCTTTTAAGTATAGAGGGATTGGCTGAGCTCGGCATGCAGGCGATGCAGCAAAAACTCAGGTAGCTTTATCAGTATATCTTGTCAGCTGGAGTGGAGTAGCATCATCTACAGGTCCAACTTTTCGGGTTAAACGTCCAACTTGTTTAACTGAATAAGTTTAAAAGGGCGTATTGTAGGCTCTCGTACTGCGGGGTCTTGGGAAGGGAAAATAGCCAACATCCTTTCCCGCACAAATGTGCAATGTTTAACTGAATAAGTTCAACTCTAGGAAATGAATCTCGTGGTGTTATCCCCAGATTTGAAGAACACTAGAAAATGAACCTCGTGGTGTTATCACCGGATTTGAAGAACGTGTATTCAGTATTCTATACAAGGTAAATGTTCTGGTGGTGTTATCTCGGGATTTTGAAGAACATGTATTCAATTATAAGACGGTTTGTTTTTTAAACACATATATTGTTTTTATTATGTATCTAGGCATAGTATATATCTATAAGTGCTTAGCAAAAGTTATGCACATAAAAAATGCCAAAATGACTTGTAATTTGAAACAAAGGGAGTATAAGATAAAGAAAATTTACTGCTTCAACCTATTGCAACATCTGTAGTTGATTATAAACTTCTGTACGATTAGCAAAAATTATGGGGATTCAATGAATACCCCCGAGCCTGCCCCTGGTATTATGCTAAGTGAACTTTAAAAGAACATAGATGTGCTGACCATTCTTTTTTTTCGAAGTATAAAAAAGTCAGCATAATCGAATGACATTTTACAATGGCTACCGAAATAGCACAGCAAGCTGATAAGATCGTTACAGTCGAATCTGGCTTTCCCCCTTGGCATATCTACCCTGCATCCTACGATTGTAGAACCCACCTATGTGATGTTCATTTCTTCAGGCTACATTTTATTCAGTACGGTATCCATCAAACAGTTTGCCACCATAATACGTAGTACACTTTTTTGTGGGAGAGACATAAGCATTGGCAATGAGGCAAGGCAACATAAGGAAATTGAACTGTCCATATAAAACACTTGTAACAGGCAAACAATTACATAAAACGATTTACATAAAGTAATACTAAATCTGTAAAAGAATGGTAGTGGCACGCATGTATATGTACATATATATGCTCATTGTTTGACGATAGTTCTTGAGAAGCCTTAGAGGTGTTAACACCGGACCGATCTAATCTTCTCCTATTTTGTTTCTCCATGCTATGATCACATAATGAAACTGAAATGAGACAAAAAAGATGAGGGTAAAAGCCCAGCAATGAGTGTTACATCATCTCCAGATAGTATATATGTATTCTACTCTTCTTTCTTTTCCTTTTCTCTTCTCTCTTTGATCAAATACGAGCAACATAGTGGTAGCATTGTGCACGCAGCCTCAATAAACAGGCAAGCTGGCAGCGCTGAGAAATCATCTCCAGATACTCCCATGAAGGCAGCAAGAGCAACTCCAAGATAGCCACTGATGATAGTGGCAAGGGCGAGGGCAGACATTACAAAGGCCATTACTGATCCCTCACAACCAGCAGGGCACAGTTTTGCAATATGAACGCTGAAGGGCAGAACCTTGAAAAACATAAGACCTTCGAGCAACCCAGAGAAGATAATCGTGTATATGGAGTCTGGTATTCCAACCTTCCTGTATATTCCCTGAACGAATAACACATCTGACAACATTATGAGTGCTGTGACAAACTGCAGAACTGATAGGACCTTCCGGGCAGACATTGTTTTGAAGTACTTGTTGTACGACATGCTCCAAGCCAAGAGAGTCACTTGTCCAAACACCTTTGATAAGCCGATAACTGATGAATCTAGTCTTAATACTTCAGTCTGATAGAAGAACATGGTCCCAAGAAGAAAAGGTATGACAGCGTAAGACACTGTAAACCATATGATTGACCAAAACATTTCAGGCATAGATAGGGCACATGACAGCTCTTTGACTTGTTTACGGATGCTGGTGAGTGCTGATAGATTGGTAGGAGTAGCTGCCTTTGGGAGTTTGAGCGAGCTTTCAGGTATAGCTACGGTTGTGAAGAACTGGAGTAGGAGAAGGATTGCGAAAAACAGAAACATGATTTTGGGAGAGAAATAGCTGAGAGCAATGCCTCCAAGGAGGTTTCCTAAAGCACCAGCAGATGAGCCGAACATCCAAGCAAATGATTGAAGCTGACCCGATCCTGAGGAAGATGTCACTATCTTCCCAGCCTCCGCCACAATGGCATCATTGGCAACCTCACATATGGAAGCACCAAAGTTGCTCAAGAGAAGAAAAATGGTAAGAACCTGAAGAGAGATATCTTGCCAAAGTGCAATTGCTAGCCATGAAATTGCCTGCAAGAGAGCTGGAACCACAACAATCAAAAGGCAAGTTAGCATGGTAAATGCAAAAGTAAGAAAGAGTAGATGCATAAGCCTTTGCAAAGACATTAGTACAATGCTGACGTGATTTCTATGCCCATCCGTCCATCAAGGATTTACAAATACATGCTAAAAGAAGCCCCTAAAATGGCCTGGTGTGTTCGTCTTTTGGGTGCTTCTCAGGCCATATTTTCTATTAACTGATGCGATTGACGGATTGAGCGAAGTATTTATCATTGCCAGAACAAGGTAGCTAACCATTAAATGCTTCAAGATAAATTGAAATACAAAGATTCAATTGATGCTAGCCAGTTGTTTGGATGGTGTTTATAAATTAAGATGCAGAGTAAAACATATTTTCTATGCAGCCACAGTTTGAATCATGGGACACTGGAATAAGTTTGTTCACCATCCTCAAATTTCATCATGGCACTTGTGTTGGGCAAGAAAGAATATTTTAAAGTGGACAGCTACGGTCACATCAAAAGTTGACAGCGCATTCATGCGTGAGCTAGTTGGATTGGGAGCTTTGTGAATGTGTAAAACATCAACAAGAGAGCAAATTTGGTGGAGGACCGTGTAAAAGTTGTAGCCTTGAAAGGCAAGTGGGGGAGGAAAAAAGGAAGACAAAGACGAATGGTAATTAGAACAAGAAACGAAAAGGTTAAAGAGAACAGACGGGACTGGTGAGGAAAGACAAGAGGACAGGCTGTGCGTGAGCATATTCTTTGCGGTGCTGTGATTTGCCATGGGACACACATGTACAAACAACACGGGGGAAAAGAATCTGAAAGATCCATGTGTGGTTATTCTGTCACTAGGAAGACAACGCGAATGGAGAGAAATGCTAGGCATATTCATAGACTTCACTAATAGCTACTCTGTTCATGTTTAAGAGTTAGATTAAGGAGATAAATATTGAATAACACATGCAGGTTACAGGTACATTGAAGTAAGTAAAGAGATATATTTATGTTTCGGATAACAAAAATGAGTAAAAAATTTCATCATAGTGGCATAAAATTCCCAAAATCAAGCAATAAGCAAGATTCGGGAGATTACGTCCTGGAAAGTTACGAGGAGAATAATGACGACGAGAATTGGTAATGGCAGATGCGGGTTCCGGGATCTAGGCAGGAAAATACATGAATACAGGATAGTAAAAGAGAATGGCCGAGGGGGCGTACCGCCGATTGCGACGTAGGGCAGGCGGCGATGGCCGCGTATGGGGACGGCATCGGAGAGGAGGCCAAGGAGCGGCTTGGCAACCATGGGCAGGTTGGCGGAGGCCTGGAGGATCTGCAGCGAGGAGGCGGCGACGCCCATGCCGTCCTTGAGGAAGAAATTGACGCCCAGCCACGGGAAGAGGCGGAAGCCCTGCACCCAGAACCCCACCCCGATCACCATCCGCCGCCTCGCCGCCGCCGCGGCGGCGGCACCCTCCAGCTCCTGCTTCTCCTCCTTCTCCATGACTGGGCTTCCTCCCGTCGCCCGGGTTCAAAACCAAATCTTGATCCCGTCGCTTCTTCGGCTCTGCTCCTCCCGATCCAAGAAGCAGAACAAACACACTGTGAGCTGGCTCCTAGTGGGTTCTCGCACCCACGCGTACGAGGACACGTAGAAAGGACACAAGGAGTACACCTAGATTTGATTTATGTTACCGGAATTGATTATTGGTGCAGCGGATCCACGATGCGAGGAGGAGGAAGCACGCGTCGGGAGGTCGACGAAGGTGGAGCGCGCCGCGGCCTAACCGACGCCTCTCGGGTGGGCTTGATGTGAGCTGAATGTAATGATGGGGGTTTTCATTGGGCCCGCCGACCTCGTGGGCCACCATTACCGATCCCTTGCTTTGGTCTGGTTTAGTTCCTAAATTCGACACCAAATTCACCCTATAAAAAGAAAATTCTCCATCACATTAAAATGCTGAGTACTTGCATAATTTAATTGTACTTTACGAGACGAACGTTTTGAACCTAATTAGGGCCTGTTTGGTTTCCAGGACTAAAACTCAAGTGGACTAAAAATTTTAGTCACTTTTTAGTACCTCTTGATGGACTAGCACAACTTATGTGTTTTAGTCCCATTTTAGTCCTTTCGTTTGGCAAATAAGTCACTAAAGTGTCTTATTTTTAGTCCCTAGTCATAAGTTGGTGGGAACCAAACAGGCCCTTAGCAATATTTGGATAATTTTTATCAAATACAAACAAAATGCTACAGTACATCAATATTTAGACAATTTTTACCAAATATAAACGAAATGCTACAGTACCGCTATAGTGTTTTTTTTCCCAACTTTGCAAGTGCAAAGTTAGGGAACAAGGCCTTTGCTTGCCGGCCTTCGTCGCTTTTTCTCTCTAAAGAAAAGAAAAAGAAATTCTGTGTTACTGTCAGGCGGTGCAGCTAGAAAGCTGCTTTGTCCGTTCCAGAAAAAATCCTCCCTTCGTGACCAAGGTCTTGTTTGGTTTGGAACAAAATTCCAAAGATATGTAATATAATATTTTCGTTTGTATTTATCAATTATTGTCTAATTATAAACTAATTAAGCTTAAAAAAATTTTCTCGTAGTTTACAACCAAACTGTGTAATTAGTTATTATTTTTACCTATATTTAATACTTTATGCATGTGTTCCTAAATTAATGTGATAGAGAGAGAATTTAAAATTTAAAATTTTGCTCCAATCGAAACCAGGCCCAAATGTACTCCCTCCGTCTCCCAAGACTGCAATCTTCTCCAAAAGAATGCTAAAGTTAAGATGGTAGACACAAGAACGAAAACAGACAACAACTCCACCAGTGAAGAGTCTCAGGAATCAGGAAAACGGTTTGAATATTGCACCACATGAAAGCCTATTAAAAAAGTCATGTTAAAAAAAACATGTCCCACCTCTAACATCTTCTGGCAGCTTCACCAAGCGAATTTTGGTGTCATCCCAAATGCTGATGTGCTTTTATTGATATCATTTTCCCGGGAGGGCACAGAAGCTCACTTGTAAAGCTGCTTTAATCTCCTCGCGGCTTCAATGATGTTCTCTCTGTGTCCGAATGCGCTGACCCTCACAAAGCCTTCACCGCCCGGTCCAAATCCACTGCCAGGAGTAGTGACCACATTCGCCTTCTCCAGGATCTCGGCGAACACATCCCAAGAATTGTGGCCAGGGAAGTGCACCCATACGTAAGGAGCGTTCTTGGCACCATACACGTTGAATCCTAGTGATGTAAATGTGTCAACAATTATTTCAGTGTTCTCTTTGTAGAAGCCAACAACATCATGCATAGCCTGCACGGGAACAATCGGATAAAACAAACAATACAGAAGAGCAATATAAGAATTCCAAGAACCAGGAATCCTACCTTTAGACCCTCTGGAGAGAGGCAAGCTAAGCCACCAGCTTGTGCAATGTTTGATGCACCATTGAAGCAAGTGCAGACTATGCGATTGAAATCTTTAGCAACTGGATGTCCATCAGAGAAAAGGAGCTCCTTGGGGATAACAGTCCAACCTAGACGGACACCAGTGAACCCAGCATATTTCGAGAATGATGCTGTCTCAATAGCAACCTACACGTAAACAAAACCACAATGAAAAAGGTGCAGTCTATTTACAAAGGGGAATATGGCGTTCATAGCACTGGCACTGTAATTTTTACGATAACCATGAAACTAAGACATTTTAAACACCCCCATATGTAGTATGAACAAGTAAATGTTGGAACATATTGCCTACCTCCTTTGCTCCAGGAATTTCAAAGATAGACTTTGGGCTGTCATCTGATATGTACATTGCATAAGCAGAATCGTAGACTATGATGGACCCATTGTCCTTTGCAAATTTTACTAATTTGGTTAGTTGGTCCCGAGATGCAGCAGCACCAGTAGGATTGTTCGGTGAACAAAAGAAAATAATATCTGTCCGAGGGACAGTTGACAGATCAGGAAAAAATCCATTTTCTGGACTGCATCTCATGTACTCAATGTTTCCATACTTCTGAACATCTTGCTGGTATGAATCAGTTTGGCCCATGATAACACTTGAATCAACATATGCCTGTCAAAATGAAAGGCCTGCTTTAATTTCAATAGACAATATGTAAAATGGTAATAGCTAATCGATAAGTAACAATACGACAAAAAAACATATCGTGATTATCACCACACATAAGTTCAGATCCATTAATATGATGAAAGTGTAAGTAACTGACAGTTACATTTAATGCAAGAGTTCTCTTACAGGGTATGATGGATCTTGGACCGCAATTGTCACATTAGATCCAAAAAGGACCTGAAATATTAAATTAGGAGAATTATTAACAAACAATTTAAAATGAATTGTAAACTTAAGAAGGGAAGAGTCAAATATTTTTGGTACCTGCAAGCGAGATATGTCACATTTGGCACCATCAGAGACAAATATGTCTGAATCTTCAATGCCAAGGTCCGCATAGTAGGTTGCAGCAATTGCTGCTCTGACTTTCTGCATTAGCAATCAGCGAGACATTTTATGACGCTGAAGGAGCTTATATAAGAACAAAGCAAACAGAAAACTACGAATAGGCTTCCAAACTTTAAAATGAATTCATGTAAGCAAAGTAGTTCAAATGTGCAATATGCAAGCATTTGGAAGGATAAGTGACAGGAAACATATCAATTTTGGAGGAATCATATGTGATTGGTCTTTAAGCTAAGAAGTACTAATCCGTTCCAAATTATAAGACGTTTGACCTTTTTGACCTCAAGCTTGACCGCTCATCTTTTTTTGACCTCAAGTTTGACCGTTCCAAATTATCATATCTTTTGTTTGTTGTGGTTTGTTTTATTAATGAAGTTCTTCAAGAATGACTTGAATTTAACTATGTTTGCACAATTTTTTTTCAATAAAATGAGCGGTCAAAGTTGAGGTCAAAAAAGTCAAACATCTTATAATTTAGAACGGAGGGAGTGATACATTACAAAACAGTAACCCTTAACAATTAGAGAATCGGATACCATAAAACCAAGAAGTTAAAAACAGTCTGCCTCAAATAGTTTTTAAGTAAAAGGCGACCAATCTTTGTAATCAGATTTCTCCATGAAATATTTATGTAAAGTTTCATGTAGTATAGCTGTTAAATAAGTATCTGAATTAGCCTGTTAATGCAATGAAAATTGCTGATAAGGCCACAAGGTACCTTTTCACCTTGCTCAGCTCCATAACCGCTGTAGCCATCAATTGTTGACAAGGCTTGTGCTCTCTGTGTTTACAAATAGGCAGGTAAAAAAATAATGTAATTGTAAAAGAGGCAACAAATGTACAAGTGTTTTCTCAACTATAAAACTGCAAGTACCGCAACATTGCGATTTTTTTGTGGGCTGAATATATATGATTGACGGGACACCAGTTTAACATGAAGGTACCTCTGCCATGGCATTTGTTATGACTTCTGGAATGGGCTCGGTGGTGTCACCTATCCCAAGGCTTATAATCTTGGCATCTGGATACTTCAGCAAATGAGCTGCTCTTCTCCTGGCAATCTGCTCGACAGTCAAGAATTGACACTATCAGAAGCCAAATCTCCAACAGAATAGCATCAGTAACAAAAGAAAAGGTGAGAATGATGCGTAACCTCAGGAAACAAATATCCTGCTTGGAGTTTGGCCATGTTAGCATTGCGTGGGACATTAGTCTTGTAAGCTTCAGGACAGTAAAAATAATATATCAGCAAACAACATCCATATTTCTGTTCCTACAACATCTTCAAGCAACTCCTTAAAAAAGAAGGGGGATGGAAACCAATAGTACATGTGTCGACGGCTGGCGGGCTACTGACGCAGCGGATGTCGACGGAGACTCTCCCAGCGGGTCGGCGGTGGCTGGTCATCGATGCCCTGGAAGCAAGTCACAGTTAGACGTATCCACCGGAAAAGACCAAAAAAAAAAATCCCATGCTGCGGCGGGTACAAGGAAGGAGTCAGCTACTTGAGACAGAACGGCGGCGAAGAAAGAAAGTAGGAAGAGGCGGTGACTGCATGGGCACCAGCAGGGGCCGCTGCCATCGCGACGGCTCTACGGCGAGAGACGGCGGCGGATTCCGCTGCTGGTTCTGCTTTGAGGTTGGCCGAGCGCCGAGAAGAGGAGGCTGGCAGAGCGCCGAAAAGAGGAGGCTGGCCGAGCCCGGAGCGGAGCTGCAGCCTACAGAGGAGGTAGCGGCGGCCGGCGGCGCTCAGTTCATCTCACGGACAGAAGAGAGGAGACAGGAGAGGAGAGGGTTTGTCTTGGTGGGCTTCCTTGCTGGGCCTCCCCCATGGACTAATGGGCTTCCTTGTCGTGGCAAGTAGTGAACTGCACCGATGTTTCTCAGCCCAGCTTAAAGAATCCGGGAGGTCAGCGGCGATATGAGCCATTGATTGAGCAATCGGACGGCTAAGAAAACATCACAGGGCTCTGCTGTGCCCCACGCCGCCCGCCTTCTCGTCGTCACAAATCAATTAGGGCGTCTTGGCCGGAAGGAAAACCCCCAATCTCAGCGCCGCCGCCGTCGTTCTTCGCCCTCCTCCGCCGTTGCAGTCGCGGCCTCATCGTCGCCTACCGGTCCCCACCGCCCCCACTGCCACCGACCCACCGGAGGTGTCGCCATGTCGCAGAACAACCCCTCCCAGCTCCTCCCCTCAGGTGCGCGACGGTCGGAAGAATATATCACTTTACTACGTTGAGCTGTGCTCGCGACTCGGTTGTCTCTGCATTCTATTTTTTTAGGAGTTCGAGTTATTGAATCGGCTGTTTCCTTTTACATGGCGTGCGTGCGCGGGCGGATTGGTGCGGTGACCAGAGCTGATCGACCGGTGCATCGGGTCCAAGATCTGGGTCATCATGAAGGGGGACAAGGAGCTCGTTGGCACCCTCTGTGGCTTTGATGTCTACGTCAATATGGTGCTGGAGGACGTCACTGAGTAGTATGTCGCAAATCTCCTCACAAACCCCTAAACCCTAGTCTATGTTCTTCTACGTTGTTTGTTATCCTGATGCTTACCCTTGTTGGTTAGATGTTGTTTCACTTTAGCTCAGACCACTTTCTCACCCAGTTTTTGCTAATTCTTAGTGCAAAAATGTTGCTCATGCTCATTGCATCATGTTGGTGGAGCTTTGACAATTTCTTAGATATAGCTAACCTAGTGAATTTCGGTCGAGATCTTTGTTAGAGGATAATTCAGACTGATTCCTTTGTCACCGGACTTGGATATTACATTACTTTTAGTGAAAAAAAAAGATACGTTGTGCTCCTTGCATGAAAGCAGCGGAGCTTGAATAATATCTAAGAGATAATCTAACTAAGATAGGTTGTGCGCTTTACATGAAAGCAGCGGAGCTTGAATAATATCTAAGATATAATCTAATTAAGATAGGTTGTGCTCCTTACATGAAAGCAGTGGAGCTTGAATAATATCTAAGAGATAATGTAACTTGCTTCATTGTTAGGGAGCTCTGAAGAGACACCATAGCATTCGGAACATTGTCCTTTAGAAAGCTTCACCAGTAAGGAATTAAGGATGGTACAATCTTATTAGTGAGACAACAGAGATGCAGCCAATTATCTAGTCATCGCATTCACATCTACTTTCAAAACATGATTCTTTGGAGGTTTGATGAACTCCTGGTTCTAAGATACTCAGAATTACAGAAGTTATCTCCTTAGCTTTTAAGTTTTAAATCAAACTCCTACCTTGCAGCAAAAGACTGTAGTTTATTTTCTTTGCCATTCTGTATATAAGCTGCAATAAGCCAACACTTCTTTAGAAGGGGAAGCTGTACTAGATAGTGAACTGTGCAGTTCCCCCAAGCCCATGCCTTGTAACTCATAGAAAAATTTTCTGTATATATTTTGAAATCTCAGCAGGAACTTCGGTTAATCAAAATGTTGATATCAATTCTTCTCCTCTGAACCTGAACTTATAACACTTAGCTATAATAGAAACAAATGTTTCAAGTTAACTTGGATCTAATTTCTTCACCAGTTCACCTGCTCTGTTAGTGATTTGTTATAGCTCTATTTCAAAGGTGTTGCCTAGATGTCCAGGCGGACCCAACTTGCCTTGGGTCTCCTTGAAACCATAATTTTTAATGTTCAATTACTTTTCTGAAATGTAGTCCAGAATCTCACCAGCTTCATATTTTATCCTGCAGTGAATACACTGCTGAAGGGCGCCGCATTACAAAACTCGACCAGATTCTCCTGAACGGCAACAACATTGCCATTGTAAGGATCATGATCAGATAATGCTCGGTTTTAGTGCTTTTGTTATTGTCTAATGCTGGTTGTCATGCCTAACACACTCGCTTGTCCTGTCACAGTTGGTTCCTGGTGGTTCACCACCCGATGTGTGATGACCTTTTGTTTGCCAGAGTAACCATTCAGAGTGAAGGCATCCCCGTGAACTTTGCACCTTCTTTTGGGTAATGATTGGATGTTTCCTCGGATGTGTTCTCCTGTTCATGATTGTACCGAAGTTTATTTGTTAACTATGGAAGCTCTCTTCTGTGTTGAACTTACTGACATGAAGTAGTGTGCCTGCATAGCTGTGGTTATATGATTTGCTATGCTAATTCTGTGTATCTCTGCTCATCATTGTTGCACTGCAATGTGAATTCGAGGTAATGGATTATGAAGTAACCAGATAACTGGAAGTGCATCGGTTGTATTTGGCGTTTGCTTGGCAGTATTACTGAGTTAAGAAATCCCATTTGTATTTCAACTGCCGTCCAAAACCTGTCTAGGGCAATCTAGTGACCCGGAGAAGTTTTGGTTAGTTAAATCAGTTTTTAGTATTGGTAATGCATAATTCTAGAAAATTATTTGAATGATTGTTTGAGAAATTATTTGTACAAAGTCTAATGGATCTTCCTGTACTATTGTGGAAGTCTGATTTACCTCCTTAGTGGCTGATGTGCCCCGCTGTAAGGTCTAGGATGGCTAGAGGGGGGTGAATAGCCTATAAAAATTTCTAAAAAACTACTAAGCAACTTTGATTAGTATAGCAAACGGCGTAATGCAAGTTTTGCTTAACCTACTAAGAGTTGCAAGCCTCCTATCCACAATTCTAGTGAAGTATAGTCTCTAGTCCACACAAAAGCTATGCAGGATAGTGCCTCAGTTCTTATCCTCGTGGAATGTGGATTTACATACGAGTCATCTGAACTGAGCTAACCTGTTAATTTGGAGCATGAATATGTATGGTAAAGTATATGCTATCTGAAAACAGTAAATGGGCAGCAGTTCTTTTTTA
>JAKNSH010314185.1:0-12840 GCA_027790015.1 Cymbopogon flexuosus
GGCCGTAACGGCAGCCCAAGCCGACGCTTCCAGCTTCCTCGATGTACGATGCGCGCCGTAACGGCCAAGGTGCTCCCATCCCCTCTCTCGCTCTCTCCCGATCCCGACTTGTCCCGGCGTGCACTCCCGCCGCCGCCATTGATCGAGAAGAGCTTCTGGTCGCCGGTTGGCGGAGGAAGCTTTATCCACGGAGGCGCCGCCACTTCCCAAGCCTTCCTCACTGCGGGAAGCCACCCTCGATGACGAGACCCGCGCCCTCGTCGTCCCCGACGCCCCCGTCCTCCCGGCGTCTCTGCCCTCCGCCGTCGAGGCTAACTTCGCGCGCTACCTCATTGCAGGTGAAAAAACAAAGACTTGGGCTTTTCTCATGCGTAACTGATTAATGTACAACCTTTGAGCTTTTCTTGGAACTTCGAGGTACGCTTGCTCTTAGTAGAGACAGTCGAAATTCGTAAGGCTGCTCTGGAAGCTAAGGACAAGGAGCTTATTTCATATTTTCGTTACAGTATTGTCTTGTGACTTCTGAGTCAAGTGTTTGGCAATCTCACGTATGATTGAATAGCAAAATTAACGCGGTTTGTATTCTGCCCTGCTAGATACTTCAGTATTCATGTCATTTCTTTAGTGTATTCTTGATTGGTAATTGTTATTTCGTTTTTGTAATTGGAGCTAGATCTTTCACCTCAGTGTTATTGACGTGTAAAATGAATTAAGCACACTTGATTTGTTGGGTGTACATTTGTTTATTCGATCACTGTGGGGATGTCAGTATCAACATCCAACTTGTTTTTTGTTGTTTCTGGCCTATTTATTTTTCATTCAAAAAAAAGAAATTTAGTGATATAAGATGTCCTCGATCTTTGCTGAAATTGTTATTTTCAGCCTACTGTGTCTGCACTGTGTAGCCAGGGGATATTCTGTAGCATTAGTGAGTTGAAATCCTAGAATGTTGACAAGTTTAGCTGTTATGTTGAGCCGGGGGAAGAAAATGTTTCTACTGTTTACTAGACGTCTGCTCAGTGCTCTAATTTTACTTACTGCTTTATGGGGCGGATTTTCTGAATCCAGGGTATTGATCAGTATTTGTGTCGCCATCCGAACGGGTAGGTTTTCAATTTTAAAAAAGTCCATATCAAGTTTTCGAGGCTTTTGGTGGAATTTGCATTTTCACAAGGCTGGCAATAGTTTGCTATGGTGTCTCTCTTCAAAGGGAATTATTTGTACATACTAAGAATGCTAAGTGCCGAGTAACTAAGAAAGCCGAATGTGTGCTTCATAACATAATCATGGTACTGTTATCAGCAAATAAATGATCTGTTCTTGTGTTAGGTATTTATTATTTTTTGACATACAGTAAACTAGTTAACAAGTGCCAATCAATGCCTTCCTGTTTTCACAGTAGTCCACATTGAGAACACAACCATTGGTGTGATGATATCTTTATACTGCTCCATATATTTGCAGTTTAATAGAAGCTTCTTCAATTATCACATAGAGTAACTGTAACATTCTGAACTGAGGACCACAAAGTTGACGGTAAACTTCAGTTTTTTTTTTCTTTTTGCAAACCATTACTTTCAAAAAACTAAATTTGCAGGTTGACAATGTATGACTTAACTACATATTGTTATTGCATTACATTAATAACAAGTCTTTAACTGATGTAAGTGTGTGCACCATACTGCCACTTGATTTGTGGAGTAACAGCTTTTCCACGTAGGTACATAACCATCATTCTGTCAGCCTATAGCAATAACCTAACACCCCCAAGATGCCCCCACATATTGGGACGCCCCCATTTGGCACCTCGACGGTTCACGACACCCCTCCAAAAAATCTTCACCTGCAACTCATAAGGTTCTTGTCTAGCAAGATATTCATCAATGCCATGCCCTAGAGCGAGCTGAAAACATTTGCCCCGTTCATGTTCACAATGCTCAGAAACACAGACACGGAGTACCAGTTCTTCATCCTCTGGGACAGCTACTAAACCATGAACAGATCCACTGGGCTCAACGGCAGCCACTTCCTTGTTGTACACAACGATTTTGTTTTCATTTCCAGTAGTCCAAGCAGTCACTTTGTCGATGAAATTAGATGGCCCCTTCAAGATACTGACGGAGAAAGATGCTTCCACGGCATATGAAACAGGAGTATACACTAATTTAACTGTACTCAGATAGCTATACAGATGATCGATCATCACTGGCTTCTCCGAATGACATACGGCATTATAATGAAGAATGCCTTTGCTGAAATCTTCATCGACATCCCCATCACCCTTGACCTTCAAATGGAACTCAAAATACATCATGTCGCTTACAGCAAGTGCTCGATACGGACCCGTCAAAGTCAGTTTATCATCCTGCATAGGTGTTTTAAGGAAAAATATTGTAACATGTGTTATGGTAGAAAAAGAAATCAAGCTCGTGATAAGCTAAACTTTGGGTAGATACCACACAAATAATCTAGTTACTAAAAATAGCACTAGAAGATGCAACTTCATAAATTTACATTCTTTCTTAGGTTAAACAAAAGCAAAATGACTATTATTGCTGTAGTTTTAAGAATGAATTGTTAACAACAAAGCATCTATATGTATGTTTAAAATGATCACCGATAGAAATAGATTATTTCATTTCCACTAAAACGTCAGATGATCCAAGAGCGTTACATACAAACCGGATCAAGAAAGCAATGAAACGATTTAAGGTAAGAACAAGAATAATGACATTTTATTTATGTGTAAACAGAAGAATGAAGTGGATACATACCTTGGAAGTTATTATTTGGGGGTCATCCCTGCCACGCTTGAACAAGTAGACACATCTGTAGTCGTACTCGTCCCTTGCCAATACAGTACCAAATACACTAATTGGATAATCTCTGTCAGACTCGGCAACCTTGATTGAAATGACATTGACAGAGTCAGCCAACCAATGATGACGAGGGGAAGATAGCTTGTGAAACGGTTTCCAAGGCACACCCTCAGCTGCAAAATCAAGGCGGGCAGTATGAAAATCAAATCAAGAATATGTATGATTAATAATTCATATAAAAAGGAAAATGATGACAAAACAATCTACTCACACTCTTTATCCAAGTCAAAGAAGGCTATGTTGAATCTACAACAAAGGCGGGTATGAACAGCATACCCCAGCTTGTGGTTGTATTCAGTGAGCTCTCGGCAGCGAACCATTTGAAGAATGTACACCACCTTCTCCTCCCATGTGAGGTTACGGTCCAGAAGACCCTGATTTCGATGACGCACAAAACCATCCACCTCCGACATTATTTCTGCATCAGTCTTCTTCCTAATAGTACCCAACTTATTAAGCTCTTTCTTCTTCTCCTTCTTAGGCTTAGCATCAGCTAGCTTCGCCATCACCTTCACCTTCACCTTCGCCTTCGCCTTCGCCTTCGCCTTCATGCACCTAAAACCAAGGGGTCTGCTGTCACCCTCCTCCATAATCTTCAGGCTACCAATGAAATTAAATAAAGCCGTCTGACGTATGTATCAGACTCGTTTTGAGTTTCAGAATCGGAATCGTACGAGACTCTGCTCTTTTTCTGAACCTGTATGAGACTCTGTTCTCTCGCTGAAGGAAACAGAGGCCACGTCATCACTTGGGCCGTAACTAACGGCAGCCCAAGCCCACGTAACGGCCCAGGTTGGAACACGACATCCATCTCTCGCTCTCCCCACTCGTCCCGCCGCGCCGCCGCCGTCGATCGACAGGAACAGCTTCTGCACCGGATCGACCATCGCCGTCGTCAGGACCGATGGCGGAGGAAGCTGCGACCCTGGAGGCGCCGCCACTCCACAAGTCCTCCTCCGCCCTCGACGACGAGACCCGGGCCCTCGTCGTCCCCGACGCCGCTGACCTTCCGGCGTGTCCCCCCTCCGCCGTCGAGGCCAACTTCGCGCGCTACTTCATCGCAGGTAAAACAAAAAGGCTTGGGCTTTTGTCATGCGTATCTGATTAGAGTAGAAGCTTTCAGCTTTTCTTGGGACTTCGAGGTGCGCTTGCTAGTAGAAAGTTAGAGACAGTGAAATTCCTAAGGCTGCTATGGAAGCTTACGGATCTTGAGGAGCTTACTTCGTTACAGCATTGTCTTCTGAGCGAAGTGTTTAGCAATCTCACATATGATTTGGGTAGGGAAATAAGTTCGTTGTGTACTCCGGTTGTACATTCGCTATTTGAAACCACCCTGCATACTTCGGTTCTCCGTGTACATGTCTTTTTTTTTTTTGGATTCTTTAAAATTAATAAATTATTGTTTCTTTTTTTACAATTAGAGTTAAATTAAGCACACCTTGATTTGTTGGGCGAATTTTGTATACTCGATCAGACGATCACTGTGTAAATATCAGTATCAACATCCAACCTGTTATTTCTGGCCCTTTGACCCATCCAAAGGATATAAGATCCTGGATTCCGTTGCTGAAAATTTTATTTTCGGCCTACTGTGTCTGCACTGCGTAGGATAGTGTGATTCTCTAGCATTAGTGAATTAATATACTAGAATATTTGGGAAGTTTATGCTGTTATATGTTGAGCCAGGGGAAGGAAATTTTTCTACTGGTTTCTAGACGTCTGCCTCAAGACTCTAATTTCACTCTACTACTTTATTGGGCAGATTTTCTGAATCCAGGGTATGATCAGTATGTGTATCGCCATCCAAATGGGTAGGTTTTCAATTTCGACAAGTCAATATCAGGTTTATGAGGCTTTTGGTTAAATTGTATTTTCACAGTGTGCATCTAAGGCTGGCAATAGTTCGCTACGGTGTCTCTCTTCAAAGGGAATTATTCCTAGATACTAATAATGCTATCCTAGATACTAATAATGCTAAGTGCTGGGTAACTATGAAAGCCAAATGTGTGCTTCATAACATAATTGTGGTACTGTTTTACCTGCAAATAAATGACTTGTTCTTGTGCTATAGGTATTTATTTTCTGCAAACAGTAACTCTAGTTGACAAGTGCCAATAAATGCCTTCCTGTTTTCTGATTAGTGCACATTGAGATTTCTAGTGAGCCTTAATATCTAGTCTTATGATTGCTTCGCTTTGTTGAAAAAACTTTAGATTGTGTTTGGTTGGCTTAGCTCCATCCCATGTCGTGTTTAAAGAGGAAGGAGTAATAACCGCTGTTGACTTCAATGTCGGCAAGTCAGATCGCAGTGAGATGAAAGTCACAGGAAAACGCAAAAGGGTAACTAGACTGTTTTTTTTTATCTGGTTAAATAAAGGGCAACATGAATTGATGTTCATTTTACATTACAGAATGCACAACACTTGCAAGAAAATTCGGCGTTGTGCAAAGTTTGTGTAAATGATAAATCTTTTATTGTGAGGTTAGTCCCTTGATCTGACAGATCACAGAAGTATGTCTGAGACATTATTGTTTTCTCGTTTTCTGCACTGCAGTGTTGCTTATGCTAAAGTTTTACAGATGCTGTGTGAAAGGTTCCCTTTTGGAGATCAATGAAAGATTGATCAAACAACCAAATCTTCTTAATACCGCTGTGAGTACATCATGTTGGCTGGCAAATTTCCTCTGTTTCTTTGAGTCATTGTGTGGTTACTATATTATTTGTTCTCCATTTAGGCTGACAGGGAAGGATATATAGCAATCTTCCAGCCGAAACCAGCTGACTGGCTCAAAATTAAGGATAAATTCCTTAGTTATGAGGACTACTGGAACTTGAGAGGACTATGCTGACACCAAAAAGGTATCTGACGCCATAATTTTCACCCGTTTGGCTTTTCCTTTACAAACTTTGAACACTTAGACACACATTTCCGGACATCAGTATTTGAATCTCTATGTTGAGTACTGTCTTATTGCATCTAGCCTACCCCAACTTGCTTGGGACAAAAGGCTAAGTTGTTGTTGTTGTTGTTGTTGTTGTGCAATTAAATCCCTTTTATCCATGCAGTGATGTTCTGAACATGAAGCCAGCGCTTAAGGTCCAACTCAACCATTGGTGTGATGATATCTTACTGCTCCAGATATTTGCAGTTGGATAGAATCTTCATCACATAGATTGCGACGCAAACATGTGAACTGGACTCACTCTAACCTCGTGCAATGAATGAATACCAGCTTATATAATCTGAGTCCTGACGATGTTTGCTTCGTTTATTCTGTTAGAAAATTTGTGTACAAGGACTAAATCATTTGTGGCTAGACATTACCTCCCAATGTAATAACTGATGAATTGGTATCCAATTTATCGAAAGTTTTTGTTCTCCATATTTAAGTTATACGAAACTGGTACGAGACCAATGCACTGCAAAAGTGCAGCTTCTAAAAAATCGATCAAATGTTGCCTCGACTGAATATTGTTCACACTTGGGACCAAAGAGGAGATACAACATTGGGCCACACGCCCACCTGTTTTCTGTTTTTGCTTGCATAAGCTGTTCATAGTGCAGTGCCTGCTGATTGCTGAGTAAGGACAAAAGGTGAATATGCATATAAACACAGGGAACAGGACAAAGAAACAATTACAAGAAATACACAATCTCAGGATATAAACGAAAATATGGAATGGATTGGTGTTGAATAAACTTAATAAGCAATTCTGCAAATCCCGTGCAAAAAACAAACTGCATCCAAAATCAAATCAAAAGAAAAGGAGAGAATGAATAATGAAAAAAAATTAAAACAAAGAAAGACATAAAGGAAAAAAAAAAAAAAAGAAAGAAGAGAGAGGAGGGCAGAGGCGTTACTGGGTCCGCCCCTGCTTGGCCTTCCCCGTTCGTTCACTTCTGCCTTGCCTCGTCTGCCCGTCGACCGTCGTCGTCTCCCCCGGTCCGCCCGCCCGCCAGTCCGCCACCTCGTCCAACGGCGAAGGGCGGTAAAATGCTGCAGTGCATCTTCCTCCTCTCCGATTCCGGGTAATCTTGGCTCTACAGTCACCCAATTTCTCTGACTGCTGACAGTCATCGCTTTGATTCCTGGGTCCCCGTTGGATCCGGCGCTGAGCTTGATGCGATCCGGGGATGGGTTTTTGGCAGGGAGGTGATGGTGGAGAAGCAGATGTCGGCGCACCGCGTGGACCGCGCCATCTGCGCCTGGTTCTGGGACTACGTCGTCGCCCACGCCGCCGGCGACCCTTCCAAAGTAAAAACTCCTGCTCTTGCAAATTTCAGCCTTTTTCCCTACCTTTGTTTATTACTGTTACATACTCGAACCCTACTTCGTGCTTCTCGAGCTAGTCCTAAGCTTGGCTGTCTGAATTTTAGGAGCTCTGGGGCGAGTCCTAAGCTTCAGTCAATACATTGTTTCGTTGCTGATGGTACAACCTACCAATTTCGAGCTATTGTGGCTAGGGATGCTAGCGGATCGACCAAACCTACTCCACTCATCTCTCTACTTAATATATACACATGTATCATTTTGTCTATAGAGCGTGTAAATCAAATGTACTAGGATGAATAAACGAGTCAAACCAACCAAACAAATTGCATCCCTAATTGTGGCATTGTTTTCGTTCTATTTATCTTAGCCGTTCAATTCCATCGGGATTTTACTTATCAGTTTTGTTGGGCTTTGGAAGGTCTTGCAGGTTGTGGTGTCACCAACGCATTACTTGTTTCAAATCTATCGTGATGGTGTAACTTTCTTGGCATGCACCCAAGTGGAGATGGCCCCACTGATGGCTGCCGAGGTGTGGGCTTCATCTCTTCACAACATTTTCTTTTCAGTTAGTCATTACTTGTTTTGTTAATGTCCTGTAAGTCTGTAGCAGAAAAAGACAAAAAAATGCAAAACACTTGTCACATTGAGGGTAAATTTTGCTTATTTGGTACAGAGCATGGTGGGTGCTTTGGTACAGTAGCGTACATCTTAACTCACACATCATCAGCCTGAAAGCCAGTAGAGCCTCTTACACACTGATTCACATAATTTATTATGTATAAAACTATAAAAGGAATCTGTATTTCTACAACTTTCTATAACAGGATATATAGTACTGATAACAAGAAGTCTATATGATCAGTTGATCACTTCCTCAAATCTGTAAAGCCAGATACATTGTCAACTGTAGTGTCTGTTTGACAGGTAAGAAACAATGGAACCATGTAATTAGACTGTCCACAGCGTCGGCACCGGTGAGCGGTGCTGAAAAGCAACTAGTAAAGTGCGATGCCAGGATTCAAGTCTCCCTACACCGTGGGCACCGGTGCATGTCAGGCCAGCACAGTAAAAAGGTGTGTGGGACAGAGGTGCATGCGAGAGCGACGGACGCATAAAAATAGTTCTTTATTTTCCAAGCACCGGTGAATGAACTTGCCACGGTGCCAGCTTTTTTCTTCAACTCAGCATCGCCTACAACGTATAGCACCGATGCTTGACCATTTTCTCTCTTGTTTCGGCACCGGTAAAAAGCAACGTTGTGGGTAGTCTTAGTTCTTTTCTGTAGAATATTAGTGAAAATGTGTCGAAACCATCCATATTGAGCCCAGAAAACATGAAGAGGGAATTCTGCATATTTAGTGGCTGCATAAATATTTCGTAGTGACCTCATTAATCTGCAGGTCTCTTTTGGCCTCTCACAGTGTTACCTGGTCCTTGTGTCTGAAAGTTTCTCAAGTATTCCTCAGAACAATGCAGATATTGAATTACCCTTGGATTTTAGGAAAGTTAAGTAAGATCTTACAAAATTTCATGAAAAGGGCAACTTTTTAATTAAGACCCATAGTTCTGTCATATCCTCAAATGTTTATCTCCAAATTTATCTATCTGTTATGATCATGTATGATACTTTTTCTGTATTTTCTGGATGTGCTCAAGTTTTATGCATTTTTCAGTTTCTCTCTCGCGTGGCTGATGTCTTGACAGATTATCTGGGAGATCTGAATGAAGATATAATCAAGGACAACTTTGTAATTGTATATCAGGTGTATTTCTTAGTCTCTGCTACACCACAATATGAGTCTACAGTTGTTGCCTATTCAATTGTTTTGCTATCTAACTGTCATATTCTTCTGAATGAGCATTGCAAGTGTCAACAGTGCCAGTGTCACTTTACTTAGTCACAGGATGATCTGTTTTTACAAACATGTCATTAAGAAATAATTTTTTTTATTTTTTTAGCAAATGTCAACTCAATTGTCCTTTGATATATTAAACTTCAGAAATTAAGAAATCGCACCTATCTATTATTTATAATGGGGTTAAATATTAAGTTCCATATACAGAAGTACAAAGCTCATGAAATATCAAAGTTTACAGAATATACAACTTATATATTCTTTCAACAAAATTCTTGAAGATTTTGAGACAAATTTAGAAGATCAAGGCATGCCATTGACCTACTGTTGAATTTGTCGAGTCTGTTATAATTTCCTAATCTGCATGATGCAGTCAAGTTTTGCTGCTTTTTAACCCATGATTGCCACTTGCCTGTGCACTTCCTCTGAAACTTCTCTAAATCTATAGTGCTTAACGAGTGCAGATTTTAGATGAGATGATGGATAATGGTTTTCCACTCACGACTGAGCCAAATATATTGAAAGAGATGATTGCCCCACCTAATATTGTGAATAAAATGTTGAATGTTGTTACTGGTAAGAGTTCTACACTTGGCAGCAAACTTCCAGATGCAGCTGCTTCTTTTGTACCTTGGCGAAAAACAATAGTGAAGGATGCAAGCAATGAAGTCTATGTTAACATAGTTGAAGAACTTGATGCATGTGTAAACAGGTATTTCAGTTTTTCCTGTTTTTATAATGCCCTTAAATGGGATTAATTAATTCTGCTCATATGACTTTTAGGACCTTAAGGTCACAGTGATTGGTCAAATATTCTGGAAGCTACTCAACTTTCAGCATTTTTGTAGTAATTCTGGATATTGAGCTCCAATCTATTCTTGTATACCTCCATTTTATGACTGGCCTGCACTTTAACAAGTGTTATGAAAATATAGAAAAAAGAGCATCATAAGAGTGAAGACTCATACTATGAAGTAGTGGTATAGCATAATAGCACATCAAACTATCCTACTTATGTTTTACTCCATCCCAAATTATAAGTCATCCCAAGAATATTGGAGAGTCAAAGCATCTCAAGTTTGACCAAACTTATTGAAGAGATAATAATATTTATGATGCCAACTAAGTATCATTAGATTGTTCACTAATTATATTTTCATAGTATACCTATTTGATGTCATAAATCTTTGTAGTTTTTTCTATAATTTTGGTCAAACTGGAAATGGTTTGACACTCCACGATTCTTGGATTGACTTATAATTTGGAATAGAGGATTGTGTTATAATTTGGAATAGAGGAAATATTTGTTTGTATGTTTCTTATGTTACTGAGGTTCTTTTGCTGTTTGGTGTGCAGAGAGGGGGTTCTAGTGAAATGTGAAGCATATGGTGAAGTTCAAGTAAACTGCAGCCTCCCAGGTGTGCCAGAGTTGACCATGTCATTTGCCAACCCTACAATTATCAATGATGTTACCTTCCACCCCTGTGTCCGATTCAGGCCTTGGGAATCAAGTCAGGTTCTATCATTTGTTCCTCCCGATGGGCAGTTCAAACTCATGAGTTACAGGTACACATTTGCATGCTAGCTTTTCTTCTGTCCACTCAGTATATGCTCATCATTTGATCAAATGAGCAGGGTTAAGAAATTGAAGAAGACACCAATTTATGTGAAACCTCAATTAACATCAGATTCTGGGAATTGCCGTGTTAGTGTGATGGTTGGGATTCGAAATGATCCTGGGAAACCTATTGATTCAATAACAGTGCAGTTTCAGTTGCCCCCTCTTATTGTTTCTGCTGATTTGACTGCAAACTATGGCACAGTTGACATCCTTGCTGACAAGGTTAGTGTGCTTTCTACCATAAGTTCCATAGTAATTCCATTCATAACTATTTTTTCCCCTATTGTCATAGCTCAAGGTAAGGGGTCTATAGTAGCTACTTCCAGAAATGGTCTAGAAGCTAGGAATTTTTTTGTCCTCTGCATGCACCTTCACCTTGATATGCTTCTCTGACGCTAGTCTTCTTAATGCAGACCTGTCTTTGGACAATTGGTCAGATACCAAAAGATAAAGCACCAGCTCTCTCTGGAAATTTACGTCTGGAGGAAGGACTCGCTCAGTTGCATACATTGCCAACATTTCAGGTGAAATTCAAGATTATGGGAGTTGCGCTATCTGGTCTTCAAATTGATAAGCTGGACGTGAAAAACACACCAAACGCTCCATACAAAGGTTTCAGAGCCCAAACTCAAGCTGGAAAGTATGAGGTCAGATCATAGGTGTTTGCAGAGGGCAGCTGTTAGTTTTATATCTTACAGAAATCGAATGATGCGGTGGACCTGGCTTATGGCCAGCCTGTTAACACATTATGACAATTAGTTGAGTGAGGTCCACGGCCAGTTTGCATTTGGGTCATTTTATCCTGTTCTGGTCCCATCATTGCATTTGAAGGGAGGTGGTCAATAGGTGTCCTGTTCCTGTTCCTGTACCCAAATCAGATTCTACTGTCTGGTGTGAAAGCAACAGAATGTTGACAAAGATTGCCCTAAATGAATTCCCGGGGACTTCGATCAAGGTTTTTTGATTCTGGCACGTTGTTGTAAAATTCGCTTGAGTTAGAATTTTATATAGACACACCTTCTTGCTCAAGAAGTATCCAGAACTAGAGAAGCAGTGGTATTTCTACTGTAAGCTTTTATTTGTTTTTTTTTTAACATAGTTTTTTGGGTTGTAAAACAACAAGGCAATGCCATGATATTTCAGTTGCCAGCAATTGTCTTGTACAGAAATGATAATTAGTCCTGTCATATGTTGTTTATATTATAAGAAAATTAGCTGGGCAGTTATCATCTTGTACTCATTTTAGCTCGGTGCTGCCGTTACATATGTAGTGTTTCAAATTTATTGGAAAGGTTTTATCATATGTAGTGTTTCAAATTAGTCCTGTCATATGCTTACGTAAGAAAATGAAAGGATGATAGAACATTCACATCATGGTTTTGGTTGGTCTTATAAACAGAACTTTAACCACCACTATTGTGTTCTCTAAGGTCGCCATTTTGTTTGGCGCGAAATCGGTGCATTATTTCTGCAAAATGCACGTATCGGATGAGGGTGCCCACCCGCGCGCAGTCGCAACCTTCCTCTAATAATCCTTTCCTTATCCATCTTTCTTCTCTGCTGCCGTTGCGGTTGCGATGGCACTGCCGTCCTCGCCTGCAAGCATCCATCACCCGCCTCGCATCTCCTCCTCGTGCTGCTGCCCGCCGTCGCCATGCCTCCTCCGGCTCCAGATACAGACTACCAGCCGCTCCGCTCCCTCCGCGCCCGCGGCATACCATCTTCTTCGTGTTGCCACTGCTTCTTGCACTGCCAGCACCACAAGAAGGCGTCTGCCGCCTCCGTCCGCCCTCCCCGACCCCCAATCTGCCGCGGCGCTACTCCTCGCCGCCGCCGGGACAGTCGGTGCCGCCAGCCTCCTGCTTCGTCGCTCCACCTCATCCTCATCTGCCTCTGCTTCACAGCAGCAGCAGCAGCAGGAACAAGAAGAGGTAGAGGGAGAGGAGTGCCCGGACTGCGGCGGGACCGGGCTCTGCGGCCGCTGCAAAGGAGAGGGCTTCGTCTTCAAGCAGCTCTCCGAGGAGACGGCCACCAAGGCACGCAAGGCCGCCAAGAACATGGCCACGAGATACACCGCCGGGTACTGTACTTCTTCTCGTTTCAGTTTCAGTTCGAGCTAGAAGTTGCATATCTGTACACTGTATCCATCATCATCAGTCACCAATGCAAGCAAGAACATGACCATGAATGATGCGATTGCAATTGCAAT
>JAKNSH010314543.1:0-10831 GCA_027790015.1 Cymbopogon flexuosus
TAAGCCAACAGTAACACTTACATATCATGCATGGTACAGTACTGGTTTATACGTGTCTGTAGATTTCAACTGAAAAGCTAGGATAGGTAGTACACGCCCAATTCCTGAGAGACACAGTAATATAAATTTGGAGGAGCTTGACTAGAGGACGGAACGGAAGACGCATGCATTGGACGACGTACGCAAGCGTCTCGTCCCATCCAAGTCTGGCAAACTCTAGCATTGCAGTTGAACGACACGTGCTCAACAGCTTAAAGACTGTTCGTCACCAACGTTTAATTCATCCATTCATCCAAGGGATGACGCATTTGTCATTGCAACTAGATCTAACGGATTTGTCTCAAAGTTTTTGTTGCGTGCGTGTGTATGTAAAGTCTAAGCTTATACGAGCGGTAGCAGCACGTGCAGACACGTTAACGTATTATAGGCGGCCGATAAAAACGCGTCTCAAAACACACAAGGTGCTTACACTTGCTTGTGTAAGAGTATATACGCCGCTGGTTGGTGGGCAATGCCGCAACACTGGCCAATGAAACCTAGCAACGCGCCCACTCGCGCGCGCCACGCCCCCATGAATGGCCCCCGCACGGCAGCGAGCCAGCCAGTGCCCGCGCGCGGCCCAGCCGGCGGAACGCGCCACGGAGGACGAGGACGAGGCGCCCGAGGCAGCGCGGCATGGCGGACGCTGCATCCGGGCAACGCAAAGCCGAAGCGGCCAAGCGACCCGCATGCAGCGCAGTGCAGCCCCCTCTCGCCCTCGTCTCTCCCACTGGAATCCACCCAACCCGCCCTTGCTCTCCAAAGCACGCGCCCCGCGACTCGGCTCCGCCTACGTGTCGGCAGCGTCCCCGCCGGTCGCCCACGTCCCCCGCCGCGCTCTCCCACGTGCCCCTCCCTCTGCGCGCGTCCGATTGGCCAACCCGCCCTTCTTAAGCCGCGCCTGCGCCCCGTCCGGGCCCCCAACGCCGTGCTCGCCGTCGTCATCTCCACCTCAGAGTGATCGAGCCCACTGACCACTGACCTGGCCCCCGAGCCTCAGCTCGTGAGTCCGCCGGCACCGGCACCGGCAGCGCGCCTCGCCATGGCCATGGTGCAGCCGGCGGACACGGCCGTCAAGGCCAACGAGATCCTGGCGCGGTTCCGGCCCATCGCGCCCAAGCCCACACTGGCGGCGGCGGCGACGTCGGCGGCGCCGGTGGCGCAGGCCGCCGCCGAGGGCGTCGTGGCCGCGAACCGCGTGCTGTGCCATCTGCAGAGCAGGCCGTGCCGCGCGCGGAAACGCGGCCGTCCCACTGTCTTGCCGGTGTCGCCGCCCAAGTCGGGCTCGGGCGCGCAGTCCCCCGCCAAGCGGAAGAGAGCGGCGACGCCGTACCCGCCTCTCCGGTGCGCGCCGGCCACGGGCGCGCATGCGTCCGCGGTGGTCCCGGTCAGTGCGCGCCTCCCACTGGCGTCGCTCCCGCCGGCGAGTGCGGGTGCCGAGGACCTCGCGAAGGTGGCGGCGGAGGGGAGGGACGTCCCCGTGGAGCGCGACCTGCTGCGGAAGCTGCTGGAGCCCAAGGTCATCTCGCCGCGGGCGGTGCGCCCCGTGTGCTCCGCCATCCACGTCGGGTGCATCCACCGCACCGACGCGACCTGCACCGCCGCCGATGTCGTCTCGAAGACGGCGGCTGAGGTGGAGGCGGAGCTGGAGGTCGACGCGGTCCCGGCGGTGGTCTCCGACTCCAACAGCCGCGTCCGGCTCGTGAACGACGCGTACAAGGAGATGGTGGGGCAGCCCGAGTGCCCGTGGCTCGATGCCGTGGCTGCCAGGTCGAGGAGGATCAGCGGGGAGGTGGCGCTGGTGGTAGCCGACCAGTCCTCCCTGCCGGAGACGTACGGGGCGTTCACATGCACGGCGAAGATCGAGTGGGAGGACGACGGGAAGGTCACCTCCGTCGCTGTACCCTGCGACGTCAGCCGGCTGCACTGCGAATCCAGGGACTACCTCTTCACCTGGAGGTTCCGTACTGCCGACGCCGACGCATCCGTTGGCCATAGCTCCGAGGAGATTAGTGAGAGTTAGTTAGGGAAGCTTGAGCCGCATCCTGTGTGCACTGGAATAAAACCAAGTGCATATGCTGGCTAAGCTGCTAGCTGCATGTTAGAACTGATCAGTTTCCTCTTTCGCGACGTCCATAGGATGTAGTAGACCCAGTTCTGAAATCTGGAGTAAATATAAGATGTCGACTGGAGAAGTGCAAATATAACCTGTACTTTCATGAAACTAACCTAGTACTACTGACTTTCTCATTTCATAGCCATGTCCGCTATGGGTTGCCCATGAACACACGGAAATGCAAGAGTGGTCGTGCGTAGCAGACTGGCAGCTCATGTCTGATACATGTCTGATATAGCCAAAAGCAAGGAGTAGGCATGCATCATCATTCAACTCAGAAATGGCATGATGTTACTTTTGGGATACCAGCCAACCAAGCACAGAGGATTGAAATACAATAAGAATGCCATCCACAAACAAACGTTTTGGAAGGATACTATTTTGTTTGATTGCAGGTCATGCTTATTACAAGTTTGATAGATGCATATTCTAGCACGTACTTTCACAACGGACACGGTTGAAAGCAAAGAGGGTCCAGGAGGAAAACAACATCGTCCAATGTCAGGCTCAGAGACTTAGAGGTCGTGAGCTCATGCTTGCTCCGCCTTCGGGGGGCCTCTCCATTTGAAGTTCTCAGCGTAAGCCTTAGGCTGCACGGTTAAAAAACAATCCGGTTATCAGGACCAAGCCAATGTATTTTCAGCAACACCGATCAGTGATCAGAACGAAAAATATTAATTCAGACACAAACACAAATATTATATTAGCACAAAACATAGCATATGTGAGCCATATCTCACATATGACAGACACCAAATGATGCAGCTGGACAGATAGTAATGCAAGTTATCACCTTAGAACATAGTGATAGAAAGGTAAATCATTTTTCCAGTTCATGCTATATAATTAGATACGCTACTTTGAAATGTCCCAAAGCAAGCTTATTCCAGAAACTGTATTCCTTTAAACTTGCAACTGCTTCTATAACATTAAGGTAAAGTACAGCTCAGTCCTAGCAGCCGTACGAAAAGCAAAAGTCCAGTCAAGCAAAGACTACTGGTAATGAGGCAGTTCCATCGCCTGATTGGACCTGTACCCTGATGGTCACTACAAACCAATAGCATGCACGTTGCATCGAATAATTGGATCGGACTTGTACAGTGCCAAGCATGTACAGAAATAGCTGATTATTGGCCTTACTGTTTAGCTTTCAGGACATTCCACAAGCATGCAAGTATTTAACTTCGATACTACCACCTGTATGCCCGTATCTGCTCCTTACTGTTTATCAAATAATTGTGTTTGGATGTAGTGATGCACCTGATGCGCTTGTAATTCTAGATTCTGTCACAGTATAGTGAACGACCCGTACCTCAAATGCTAAAGCAAATTCGCTGGTATCAGAGATAACAAACCTAATTCTTAGCAGGTATATGTCTTACATGTAAGAATGCATGCACCGTGAGAAAACTGCCAAAATAGCAGTCACATTGCATCAACAGAAACATCGATTCAACCTACAGAGTATATGGCACCTACACCTAGCAGCTTTGTCCTTATCCACATCCTGCTGACGAAAGATAAGGTTCAAGAGTCAAACCAGGATAGTAGAACTCCACCAACTGTTCCATAGTTCACACATTCATATTCATCGTATCTACATCTTAATGCCAAATTTGGCTTCTTCTTTCCAAACTCTGACTTCTCAGTTTTAAAAAAAAAAACATATTGAAGGACTCAAACAACTTTCTTAAAAGTGGACATACAGTGTCCATGCAGCATGTGAACATCAAGAAATCGGTCAAATGCTACCATCAGCAGCAGGTTACCCATTTCAAGTGCTCATTACCTCTTTCCTTTTAATCAAAAAAACCTTTTTGAACTAGACCAGGAGCACTCGCATATCATGTAAGAATCATATGACAACTATACTGACCGCACGCTCAAATATAGGTGAGACTGCCCAAGAAATCTCAGAACGTGTCTTCTGAGCACACGCATGCACACCCTACACACACACACACACACACACACACACACACACAGTTCACTCACGGTTTTATCCCCGGTGCAACACCCGGCCGATCCCAAGACTGGGAATCAAACTCGGGCAGGTGGCCTCCACGACGGGAGGAGCCACCACTGCGCTGTGAGCATGTCTGCTCTCAATCAAACCTTTACAATTCCTTTTCCTCCCTTCTCCACGCTGGCGTTACCTATAATGGTCAATCCCTCCCTCACCCCCAAGGTAAGATAGTCCCCACTTCAACCAGAATGAGCTCACGCACACACAGATATCAAAAAGGGTCTCAAACAACCCTTGTATCACAGAACAACGACCAGGCTATCAAGAAGCCTCAATCAAATGAAGCACAACTCTCAGACTTCAAAGCCACAAAGGGCTCAAGACATGGAAGAACAACCCTTACACTACAAGACGACGACAAAGATATCAAGTGCCTCAATCACAGAGGAACAACCCTAAACATCTACTCAAGAAGACAACCAGATCTACAAAGGCTCCTAAACAAGAGGAGTGGCACTACTCATCGACAAAGAAGACATCTACTTCACACTGCAGGATACCCACCAAGAGAAGACAAAAAATTAAAATTCTCAGATTTGACCCTCCAACTTTTTGTTCCAAAAAGCAAGAGGCTCGGGGGCTACACTCAGTGAGTGCAACTTGAACTCCTAACTCATTTACTATTCGAACCATGCCAAGGTGCACACAGAAAACTAATGTCATGTACTTGTGAAATGATTTTAAATTTAGTTAAGGTAATAGATGTGTAGTAGATGGATAGCAATAAACAGAGTTCAAAAAAAGGCATCTAAACCAAAAGGATACTTCTAAGGTAGAAATCTTGTATGAAGAAATACAAATAAAATTTTATCAATATTTAGCAGCTGAATTTTCATAATCTGACTGATTTTTCACTGTACAGTCCACCCATGCAAATTAAGTATTCATCTATAGAACAGAAACTTGGATCTGAGATGTTCCAGACTTCCAGCACTGATTGGTTCACTATCTTGCATATTACATACATACAAACAATTCAATTTGCAGACAAGGTGGCATGTGGAAAGAGAATATATCTTGGAAACAAGATAGCATACCATTTCATTAAAGCATCATTAATATATCTGGAAAAACTTTATGGATCATGAGTGTCTTTCACTTCACAGTTCTTACTTGAAACTTAAATTACTCCCTATGACTTATGACTCATCATTACACTAAAACATGCACACAACACATACACTGAAAAATAGTATATTCTACCGTCACGGTGGCATTAATTCAGATAGAACATATAGTTGTGGGCGTTTGTACTGCACTGGGAAAAACAGATGCAATGTTGATAATATATAGCTGCATAAGATAAACTTTGCAAGAAGATGACAAGCCAACTTTGTATAGGGTCTAAAAAGCATTAACAAGTCAACAAGGATATGTAGGGAGACATACATACCTTCAGAAGAGGTGTATGGCGTTTCCGAACCTACAAAAAAGGAGGCAATGTAAGTATAGTCCTGTATTTTTAAGAAACCTTACAGCCCAATAGAGTACATCTAGAAAAGATTGCAGGAAATATGGCTTTAGTTTAGTTCAGAAATAAAATGAAACACTATATGCATTCAACATGAAATCTGTAAGTACCAGTATTAATGGAAATGAACAGCAGGTTTTGTAGAGTGATCTGTCTGTTATCAATAGCAGTATAGCACTTGTGTTGAATAATAGGCTAATAGCCCCATAGGGGCAACACCTCAATAGATAGGAGTACACAGAAAGAACTCTAGTAACATATACATAAGGGACTTTACACTTCTAACACTACCACTAGGTATAGTGCAATACCACATCAAATGAAGTTACAGTGTTTGCAACTAGAAAAGATAGAACTTAAAGCAAGCAGCACAAGCACAAACTGGAAGCAAATAATTTGCATCGAAAAGCATATCAAGATTAGCTTGAGAAAAAAAAGTAGGTAGTAAGACATTATAGACAAAGTACAGCACCACATCCTCACACTAGATAAGTAGATATTGTCATCAACCTCATGTTTTCCAATAGTTGACAAAAATCAGTATGTGAAAATGTTATCGAGGGAATAATGTGACAAGAGAGCAATAACTATTATTTAGAAATTAACATTACCAAAAAAAACTCATTGTAACTGGAACAAAACTATATATAGTGAGCATCTTGAAGTCTATTTCTACCTCAATAGATGAGCCACAAATAGATCTAGTTTGTCTACAATCACTGCTATGTTAGACAACTAAGCATCAATACCCTATAATTGCTTCCTCAAAATTTAACTTTATAAAGATAAAAGGAGTAAAAAGACCCCACAGCCACATGTTAAAAAGAGTGTCATTCCAGCTTGCTTCAATCTTTGCAAATAGACCCGAAGAAGCAATCGCAAATAGAGCATCTACTTTCCGTATGATATCTACAAGGAAAAAATGGAACCCACCACATAAGTCCATCCATGTTTTTCAGCAAACGCCTTTGCTGACTCCGCACTGTCGAATGTAAGTCCTGCTTCACCGACATTAGCATATGGGTCCCCAGTAGATGTCCATCCCATCAATGGGTTCTCCCACCTAGCATGGATTCAGATGACAACCAATTTGTCAGAGAATTTTTCCCCCTTCTTTCTTGAAAGGAAGGGGGGGGGGGGGGGGTTTTTATTTTCGAAAAAACAATAAAACAAACTGCAGCAGTTCTCTAATTACTTCCTGAAATAATTTAATAAGATCTGATGCAATCGGAGAACCCTATACAAACATGCATGACATATGGTCTATGTCCAAAAGGTGAAAATAAGGAGAAATGACCACACTAGTCCAACATCTTTTGTACTGGCCAAGGGACATGTTGCATTGACACCATTTTACAGAATTATTACCCTACAATGAGCTGCTACTCGACAGAAGAACCCATCGTTACATCAGACGGATGGTAAAGTCATAATGCAGTTTCCAAGGGTGTGAGTAGTGGACTAGTAGAAACCAAAAGCATGGCACTTAAACCCCACCCAATCCCCCAAAAAATAACAATAATAAACAATACGAGTATTGACAGATCTAATTTGTATGATGTTACTGAAGTTCCAGTAGCAGATAAGACTAATAGGATAGCTTGAGAGAAAGCTGACTCTACATAAGCATTAAGAATTGCAAATTCGCAATGCATACTCAAGTATAGTCATCGTTAAGGACTAGCAATAATCTCTGGGTATATACTCCCATTCCATCTAGAGGCCATGTACTTTTGTAGTGGCATTAACTTAAGTGATTGGAAAAGGGATTTGAGAAGTGCATCAAAAATTGGAAGTTGGTAACATGTAACTGTTAGATAATCTATTAAGATAGCTAACTATGACAGCAACAAAGCCATAGGGATAAAATTCAGGGAGGCAAAAAAGGCTAAAAGAGCAGAACAAGAAGCATACTTTTGGGTTGACAAAAAGTTAATTTTCCACCTCCCGACTTTGCCTGAACCTTGCTGGGATGCAGTCCTAGCTGGTGAATAAATTAAAACCTGACAATTCAAAAGGATAAGCTCACCAGTTCTGAAGAAAAAACTTAAACATTCCCATTGGCTGAGATGCATAAATCATTACAATAAAAACCAGAACATATCAGCAGTGCACATATCTGTTACATTTGACCCTCTTCATCTCAAAAATAGTTAGTGTCCTACTTATAAAACCAGACAATACTGCCAGTTCAACCAAAAAAAGGGAATCCATGCTTAGTATGGTCCAGTGTGTTAAGTGTTAATTGACAATTTCCCAACTAAAACTGGGAAAATGATAATTTAGTGCCTTCTGGAGTGGATGAGATGTTTTAGACTGCTGACTTACTGCCTGCACTCCATGCGTCACAGGATACAAAAGAACAGGGACATGCATGCTTTTGTCGCTTGAGTGACTTGGCCACATGTGAATCCATAGTTATGCACAAACATTTAACCTGCAGTAAGTTAAGTATGGGGACATAGATACTTTGAAACAACAAGAGGATCAATGAAATGGGAACCATTGCTTCAGTTATCTGGGTCTCAAGCTTGTGTGATGGGACAATACAACAATAACGAAGAAAGTTTAGTATTTATTAAGTCAATCGAGCCAAAAACAGTGGTATATATTAAAAGCCTGAACATTAACAGTGTTACTTTTCTATCAGATAGAATAGATGAATGGGCAATAGCCAACCAACCAAACAATAGTGTTCATTAGGTGAAGCTTCTTCCTATAAGATCCAAATCTAATTCTGAGATTTTATCTCAACATTGAATTCACAAAGCTCACATAAGTTGCATCTAAGTGTAACTAACCATGTAGGCATCTATTTTGCTGAAAATTAGACAACTAACATCCACCCAGCATAAACTAAGCTCTGAAGATGCTCAGTTTCCTGACCCAGACCTGCCCATTTCATCACAAATACTTCGAGAAGCAAGCATAAACGTGCCCATTCCTGTCACAGAAGACCCTCTTGGACAGTAATCGAACTGGGTCGCCAACTCGACATGAGGGAAACCCACATCTTACACACATTCTTCTAGTTCATAGCCTGACATTCGGACAGATTTAGCATCCGTATCACACCCAAACTCCAACCACAACCGACACAACGATCCAGTTCCAGCGTCCCCGCCCGTGTTGACTCCAGAACGAACATCTCTCAGGAAGCCCCCATGGATCCACACCAACTACCATTTCCCAGCTAAAAACACGACAGGGAAGAGACGCAGCGCGTTACCTTACGGCGGAGGTGCTCCTCTGGGATGCCGGAGACCATCCCGATCTCCCCGGGCTTGATCTCAACGAGGGCATCAGAGGCCTCCGCGGAGAGCATCCGCGCCGGCGCCGGCGTGAGTAGCGCTCGGCCAAGGGAGAGGGAGGGGAGGCTCCGCCGGAGCGGGGCGGCCATCTCGTCGGAGCCGTACACCGGAGAGGAGGCTGAGGGGAGAGGTGCTTGTGAGCGCAGGCGGCCTGCTAATCTGCGGCTGAACGACCCGGTTGGATCGAGAATATGACGGGGAAAGCGCCATCCTTCTTCTTGGGCCTCCAGCCCAGAAATGTTGAGTACTGGGCCGGGCCTTAGGTACTGGCTTCTCTTTTGCAGGCCGGTCTGGACCTGGGCGGTGAGTCTCTGGAATTAGGCCCGCGAGGAAGAGTTCGTAATGATTGTATCGAGCATGACACTAAAAAATGCATGATAATATATTCAGTCACAGATAAATTATGTTTCGGTGGCCCAGTCTTCAAAATATAAATTTTACTGTTATATTTTTGTTACAATATGTGATGGAACGCCTAGCAAAAGTGTACTATTATGAGATTGATTTTCGACAGATCATTTAAATTAATACGTGTTAATGCACGCTCTCGAAAAAAGACAGATCATTTAAATTCCAAGTATCCAAACTCACATAAAATAAACTGTTTGTAACACTTGTGACATCGTAATCCGTTACTGCAACTCTGTCTCAACTACTCAAACCAGAAACGGAGAGACGGAGAGAGAGAGAGAGAGAGGGCAAAGGACTTTTCAGACTTCACCGGCCGGTTCCGTTGATTTAGTTGGTATGGTGCCATGGCGGTATACTGGTATGCGTGAAGAAACTGTTAAGATATGCCGTTGTGTAGAGGTCATGTACTCAGTCCATGTATACTGTATAGTCTAGGTCTATTATACTTTGGGTAGTTTCTAGACTCTGAAAGGCTGTTTTCCATGCATATATATAATATAATATAGAACCGAGCGCTAGGCAATAGGCACCCGTTCAATCAATCTTTACACGACAGCAACCTTATCTGAAATATTATGCATCTATCGACTCTTCACTCCTAATAAGTGCTGACGACACATTCTGACCAGAAGGTTTAGAATAATCTGGTGCCCTGGCTCTTAGCCTGAGGTGCAAGAAACAGGAAACTTATGCTAATCGGTCTGTAGCTTTCGGTCGGCTATCAGAGACCATTAATAATCAATGGAAGCATCCTCATGATAATCAAGATTCTCACGGACACGGCCGATGCAAGCAGATGGTGAGAGCCAGTGAATTTTCTTTACGTGTTGCATACTTGCACGCGCTGATCTTTAGCCGCCATAGTTCTTCATAAACTGACAATTGCGCTTTCGTGATAGGTTTCCGACTGTTCTACTGTTCTTCAGACATATTGTAAGTCACTCTAAAAATTTTAGAGAGTCAATGCTTTTTAAGTTTGACCAAAACTTTTTAAAAAAATACATTAATTTATGATATCAAATATGTATACGATAAAAATATAAGTAATGAAGAATCTAATGGTACTTAAATGACATCACAAATATTATTATCCTATTATATAATTTTGGTCAAACTTGAAAAACTTTGACCCTCCAAAATTCTTGGAGTGACCTATAATTTGAGACGGAGGGAGTGCATACTAAAAAAAATTGTCATCTTCATCCTATCCACTGGTCATTCAGAAAATGACAGAATTCGTTAACCTAACCACAACGGAAATCCAAACTAAGCTTATTTCAGCTGATGAGCTGAGGAACTCTGGTTTTCCTCCCCTTGTTAGCTTATTTCAGCTGATGAGGTGAGGAACTCTGGTTTTCCTCCCCTTGTTTTCGTTTGACCTGACACCTGTATACTAATATACTGTATATGATATATACTAATATACTGTATATGATATGATACATACCAGTAGACTG
>JAKNSH010314608.1:0-12145 GCA_027790015.1 Cymbopogon flexuosus
CGGCTGAAAAACCAGCCAAAACCAGCCAAAATAGGTTCAGTTCATACCTACCGAACGCTAGAGATCCCAATTTCGGAGATTATTCTCAAGTGACCGACTCATGAATTAGATCAACGGGCAGCAGCTTTAAGGGTTGAGGAAAAATTCAACTCAATTTTCAAACTTGGCTCATGCTAGGGCATGTTTGGTTCATTGTGTTTTATAGTGGTTTTTTTTAGAAAAGGGTTTGGTGGTTATTTGGATCCTCCTTTGAATAGAAAGAATGGTTGAATAGTAGGTTCAAGATTGATATAAACTATTAGCACATATTAGCGACTTCAAACAAACATAATGTGATTAATAGAGTAATATTAAATTTATTTTAAATTATAAGGTGTTTGACTTTTTAACCTTAAATTTGACCGTTAATCTTATTCATAAAATTGTGTGAAACATCGTATCTTTTGGTATGGCTTGTTCGTATCTCTCCAACTAATATTTTTTTGAGATTACACAGTACAACGCAAAACGCCTAATACGCACGCACATACGTACACAAACCCTACCCCTATGAGCACCTTCGAAGGACTAGGACGACAAATCTTCAAGTTCACAAAGTCACCGCAGGCGCCTCGCTATCGACGAGGACGTCAAGGACGTTGCCTACCACTTAATGCGTAGCGCCGGTAAATCCCAGAAAAATTCTAGAAAAAGGTACGAGCACCAGGATTTGAACCCTATTAGGTAGGTTCCACCACAAGAAACCCAACCAACTGATCTATGAATAGTTCGCCTCCAACTAATAATTAGTTTAAATCTACTAGTAGAGTTCCTTCCCTCCACAGCAAATAAAGCAAGAAGCCATTTGGTCTTTTGTTTTATATGTTTTTCCCCTTTAACTATGTTGATGTAACCACTTGAGAGAGAAAATAAATGGTGGCTTATGTTGAAAGTCATTGTAGATACTTTTTATGTTTATTTAGAACAATACTCCAGTAGAGCAACGCGTACCAACAAATGTATCAACATTTTGATCTGATTGAAGTTTACAATTTTAACAACTTGGCTATGATGACTATAATAGAAATTCATGTAAATGATGATTTTTTTTTTAATGATGTGGAAAGAACTGTTGATGTTTCTTTCTAAGACAAGATTCAACTGTTAGACGATCAGTTGCTAAGGGTTAGAATGAGGTAGGCCCGCTGAAATTTTGAAATTCTTCATCTCATATTTTTATACAAACCAATGTTATAATATAATTCATTTAATATCTTTGCATTGTATTGCAATGTCTTGATCTCGTTTCTGCATTCATGTGCACTTATCAACCTAAAAAGTAAGACTTTGAATTAGAACTTGTCTATAGCCAGAGGCTTCTTAGATGAGTTAGGGCTAATTGCTAATTGGACAAAAATAATTTAAATTGATTGAGATTGGCTATGTAAACACAATTCATTTGATATATTTTCATTGTATTGCGATATCTTGATCTTATTTTTGCATTCATGTACACTTGTCACGCTAAAAAGTGAGACTTTGAGTTAGAACTTGTCTATAGCATCAGAGGCCTTTTAGATGAGTTAGAGCTAGTTACTAGTTGGGCAAAAAATAAAAAATAATTTAAATTAACAGAGATTGGCTAACTAGTTGGCTAACGACTAGATGAAAACTTTTCTAAAAAATCAGCCCACCTATTATCCCTCCTATTTAGATGCAATAATAGGACTAATTTTAACTAATTTTTAGCTAGCTAGCAACTAATTTTTTAACTCTGCATGTCCAGTCGCAGCCAAAAAAAAACTCTAATTGGGTCCTGGATTTTGGCCCAACCAACTCTCCACTCAAGTCTGGACTGCAGGTCCAGTTAAACAGAGCCCAAGTAGAGTCCAGTCTATAGTGGGCCCTTCTCTCTCTCAGCTCGCCTCCTTATCTTTCCTCGAGCGCCGCCGCCCTCCGCCAGGTCTTCGCCGGCGACGAGCACCCACCAGGTATGTCCGATCCTTCTCCTCCGTCCTACTGTTCGAAACCGAACACCCCCAAACAAGCTATCTGTATTCGGATCTGACCCAGTTACAAATAATCATACCTACCAAATTCGAGATTCTCCGTAAAAATTGCCCACCCGATCAAGATTCTAAGTAAACCAGGCATAAACTCTTGCCTAGTAATTCTGCGAACCAGAGTCCAGCAGTAGCATATCCAATTTACGTTAAGGAATTCCTTTTCTTTAACCTGTTACATGCCGTGCTTCATCTACCAGAGGGGGGGATCGTTCTTGGCACAATGGAAGGAGGAGGAGCACCAGGGCCATCGCAACCCATCCCGGTTTCCGGAGACGCGTACTGCAACAGCAGCTCCACCGCGCCCTTGGACGCTGCTGCCGGCAGCAGCAGCAGCAGCAGCTCACCGGCGGTCGCGAAGCTCCGGAAGCTGCTGTTCCGGCGGATGCTGATCGGCGTCAACGACGGGCGCTACTTCCAGGGCCTGTTCCACTGCATCGACAAGCAGGGCAACATCATCCTCCAGGACGCCGTGGAGTACCGCAGCTCACGCCATTGCTCGCCTCCCACGGAGCAGCGATGCCTCGGGCTCATCCTCATCCCCGCAGCTTGCAGGTCGTCTTGCCAGGTTGATTGCTCCGTTGAAGAGAAGATGTCGCTCCTCTGTTTGGATTGAAATTGTGCTTCTGAAGATGTTATTATGCTCTCCGGCAGCTATCTGAGAGAGGTCCTGCATGATATTTTTCCCTTTTTGTTGTGTTAGCTGAAATCTTTGAAGGAAATTGATGTTCCTATTTTCAAAGAATTGTTTATTTGCAAACTTTTACCATGGGTCATTTTTTTATTTACGGAATGATTTGATGCAGCTGTGTAGTAGAGATATTCTATTTTCTGCTATGATGCAGAGTTAATTTTCTGTAGTCTTCAGTTAATTTCAGAGTTACTCCTACATCTATCAACAAACAGGGGTTCAGAAGAGTGCATATCGATAGAAATTACAAATTGGTTATTTTTGACAAGAAAATTACAAATTGTTGAACGAGAAAATTACAAATTGTTGAACTAGGAGGTCTGGGACTGCAGCACCAGAAGCAAGGCACTCTGATAGGTAACATGCCTTGTAAAAAGATAGTGAGAAAATCTGGACCACATCAACTGCATTCAAGGCTCCCGAAGTTTAATTACAACATCATTGACAGATAGCATCGGCCAGAGAGCAACGCATTCAAGCTCTGTTCTATTTAATCTTAAAAAAAAATCTGAAATTAGAACTTGCAATTAGATATCTTCTTTCTTGTATGTTTATGATCCATAACAGTTCAATCCTGAAAATTCAGAACTCCGCAACATCATATTTGGGTCTCAGATTCGCTTAAACAAATATAGCAGTACATATGAAGCAAATCAATGGCTTCTAGCAAAATTTAGTTTACAGCATGAGCCCTGACCCTTAATTGGCATCTTCACCATCAAACCATTTTAGACAAGGAATGAGCGTCATGACAAGAGTTCTGAAGTTCTCCTTGCTGGCAACTGCATTTCCTTTGATATCAAGTTGTGCCAACTTCAGAGATCTGAAGAACAGTATGGCGTCCCAGTATTCCTCCACATCGATATTTACCTTCTGGTACTCTTCAAAAGCTTCACTTGCTTCAATTTCGTGTGAGAATGGAGACGAGCAGATATACCGTGTTGTGTCAATTGAGTGAGCTCCAATCTTGTTGCAAGATAAATCCAGAACTTTCAATGAGATCATCTTCGTAAGGGGTTCAAGTGCTGTGAAACTACTGATCTGGTTGTCGCTGATGTTCAAGGACACAAGGTGCTGCAAAGCCTCCAAACCTTAATAAAAGAACAAAAAGTTAGCACCCCAAAGCCGCCTTTTCTAAAGCTTATCCTTCAGGCATTTGTCAATGACTAAGCCAATTATCTCATAAACAGAAACTAATTTAATAGATATCAGTTTGGCAACTGCATTTGAGAAGCTATTGCAGGCCAACAGCATTTGAGAAACTAATTCGCAGGCCTTGCTACAAAGCTAAAATAACATTTTTTTTTCTAGAAGTGGACATAAGAGAGATGATTCAAATGCTAACCTTCGACTGATCTAAGATTATTATGGCTTAGGTCCAGCATTTGAACCCACAACAGGCGTTCAGCAAATCCAATGCGTGTTAAAGACAATCTGCAAATTTGCACATGATTCAGGGGAGCTGAGTTTGGTTGAACCTGAACTGAACAGTGTTTCATGAAAGTCTCCATGTCGCATGTTAACTGCAAGAAAATGTTAAGTTAGACAGAAGCACATTATCCCTTAGCAAAGTCGCTTCAAACATTCTTTACGCTACCTTATCCATCAGGACTAAGCTCCGCTCGTCCTCATAGTACTGCTTATGAGATGGATCAAGGCGAATCAAGTCAGTGAAGAGCTCCAGTGCCTCTTCACAGTAACCCTTCCTTTCAATTAGAGATCTTCCACGGGATTTTATAGCAGCACAAGCAAGCAATAGCCGGGCTAATGTCAACTTCCGAAACTTGCTGGAAAAGAGAGTATGTTATGGAAATAGGGTTATAATTATGAAAAAGCAGCTTCAGAATGAATTTAGAGCCTAACCTATTGTCATCAGGTAGCTCTCTGAAAAGATCTATTTGCTCAGATAGTCTCTCAAAATGCCAATTTGAGTCCTGTTCGACCAAGGAACTAGTGGTCTTTAGCATATCAAAAGGGATAGGATTGTAGTTTCCATGAGACTGGAATGATTCTGAGAAATTCCAGGCAACTGGCTTATCAAACAGATCTAAAACCTGCGCTGTGTCATTGCTGATTAGTTCAATGTTAAATGTAAAATGCACAGGATGATTGTAGTTCGAGCCACTTCTAGACACAATGTCATCCGAGCAGGGTATGCTCACTTCAACAAAACATTCCTGCAAACTGCTACATTCATTTGTAATTTGGAGATATGTGGCCCAACAGTTAGAATACCCAGAGTCTGCCATTGTGAGGGGCCTCCATTGAATATCCTTACTGAACGCCAAATCAGACTTTAAGTTAACACTTGATTGATTTAATCCTTTAACAGGCTCATTAAAATAAAGAACAATGGGTACAGTCGTTGACCATATGGATGACTGTGTGTGCTGCTCAGCTTTTTCCTTGATCAAAGGGAAACTGAGTTTTGCAGCATCAGAAGGCCATGAAGCAATCAGCTGTGGGTTATCTGGACTAGACGTTTGAGCTAAAAGCCAGAGGTGATAGAACCATCCACTTTGGTCACTTGGATCCGTAAAAAGAGCTTGAGTAACAAGTTCAAACTCCTCAGAAAAAATCTTCTGCTTTGACTCAAAACCTTTGCTCTGCTGGATTAGTAGGTTGGACAGAAGTATACTGCCAAAAAGGTGAATGAGAATGAAATTACAGAAAAATATATATGATTTAAATATTGGTACCAAACCAACAAGTAAACAGAATACTACAGAATGAGACAAATAGCACCAAGGGTAATGCAAGGCAATCAAAATATCCTTTGCCAATTACAGGAAGTAAGCATATTTACTGCATATCGACTTACAGTACAAATTACAAAACACTAAACACATTGCTTCATCTTCTATTTAACATGAAATATAATCACATTGCAATAAAGTGGCAGCTCAGTTTGCCAGTAATTAGTGCTTATATTTCACTAATGCCAAAAACTTAAGCTGGATCAGACTACATTTTTCACTCAAATGGCTGCTATTAATTACATATGTTTTTATTAATCATAGCCCATCCAGGGTCAACAAATATAGGTTTAGAACCAAAAAAATCTAAAATCACCACATGGACATATGAAAAAGTCAGAGTAAGCATTTAGAAAGAACATCCATAAATAATAACTGTATGCATAGCATTCAGAAAGAATGACCATAAATAACAATGGTATACCTACGATTATGCCATGCTGAGTAATTACTGAAATTGTCACTGATTTTATCCATCGTATACTTTAGCTCCTCCTCATCTGGCACGCCCATGAATCTTGCAAGGAACCTGTAAAAGGGGGGAATCAATCCAAGCAGACTATCTTGACTGTAATCTCCAACAACAGAAACCTACCTTCGGTAATTCCATCCATGGAAATTCCTGGCATCCATCTTCAACAGTTTATCCAAGAGACCAAACTCACGTTTGAAATCCACGGGCACTAGCTTTTGGCTTAGCAACCACTTCCGGTGATACCAAGCCCCATAGGACTTTGGGTTCTGCCTTAAAGCAACCTCAACCTTCAAAATTCGAATTTGGGTATCATCTAAGTAGGCAATTGCAATGGGTGCCAGAAACGACGAAAGCACAAAAACACAAGAGCTCTACTTCTAATTGATACAAGATTGTTGATAGATCAGAGAACTAACCACTCTCAGCTCATCATCAACAGCAGACTTGATGGTCTCCGGGTCAGAAAGCTCCTTGACATTGTGCTGAAACGCAAGCTTCCGGTAGTTCCATGCGGTGTAGGCCTCTGGATTTATCTCGAGCAGCTTGAAGCTCAGCCCAATTGCCTCCTTGGTGTACCTACAAGCCCCAGGCATTGATCAAATAGGTCCAGTGTGTTATTAACCACTACTCTGGAAACCCAAACTTGAGATCTTTTACTTCGTCGACAAGGAAAAGAGAGGTGAAATTGCAACTGGGATAAGTCATCCAATCTTTTTTTTTTTGTTATGACTGATTAATCGACAGACAATTTGCAAATTATATGCACACATGCCAGGTGATGAGGATTTCCAATTGAACAATTAGGCAACTGTGGGCCTTCATAGTTTTAAAAAAGAACCCAGGCAACACAGCGTGAACGAAGCAATAAAATTTGCATCTTTACTCCGCACGAAAATTCGCCAAGCCATGAGAGCTAACCGAAGCTCGATCATACGGAGTACCAATCACAGAGGTTGCCAAAATCGACTGGTGCTAGATGGAACGAGAAGAGAGGGAGGAGGAAGGTGTAGTACGGGCGGTGGCGGCGGCTTACGTGCGGGCATGGTGATTGTGCAGGACCTGGGCCTGGAGGTCCCGGAGCTTGGCGGCTTTCGCTGACGCCGCCTCCTCGTCCTCGGGCTTGGCCGGGCGCCGCGGCCGGCCGTGCATCGCCTCCTCCCTTCGTCGCCGGCGTCGCGGGTGCGGGGGTTTGGATCTCGGGGAGAGCAGCTGTTCTCCCTTCCAACTTCCAAGTAGGCCCCCTTCTTTTTCTCCTGGGACCTACTAGCAGTAGGACTTGTAGGCTTACTAGTACTCGTCCCGCTGTCGTGTACTATTGGTTAGCTGGGGTTCAGATGTGCTCGCACCACCGTCCTCCTCGGCGGCCGCCGCTGCCGTCGCCCCGGCGCGCTGCCGTGGTTCTTCGTTGGAATCGTCGCGCAACACACAACCACAGGCTCCTCGACGGGAGCCGCTGGCACGGCCGATGGGTGTAAGTGTAACTGACCACTGGCGTGCAGGCAGCAGCGGCAGACGAAAGCGGGATGTTTCTATCAGATATTCTGATGCAGCTCAGATCAAACGCATATAAATTTTGTTGGCAACAACAGAAACAAAAATGCTGGAAATTGGCAGTTCTTGGCTCATGGTTGAGTCTGTACCATAACAGTTTATAGCCTGATTTGCCTAGGAGCAACAAATAGCAGTTTTACAAAGGTGATCACATCATCACTACAGCTCAACAACCTTGCCACTGTCTCTCTGGTAACAAGTACAGCGCTACACAGCTTACACTGTAAGCATTCCAGCAACTTTATTTGTTGTTTTTTTATTTCGAATGGAGGAAAATTTGCAGCACAGTAAGTCCAATATCACTCTTCATCCTTGCCAGCATAGTAATGTCGGAATACGCACGAGAAGTCTTTGAGTTCACAGCCATCCTCGCACATCTTTCGGTAACTGCAGAGAGCACCAGCTTAGTCGCAAAAGCAGTGGCAAGGGGGCAACATCTTCTTCTTGTCTCATCTCATGAAAAGAAACAAGAGGGGAAAAATGTTTTACATTTCAAGTGCCTCCGAACCCATGGGGCATTTGAAGTCGACTCCAGATGCCGAAGCCATGGCCAAATCCAAATCTTTAGCCTGCAGAAGTGCAGAGGGATGTAAACCATGGGTTGAAGTTTAATCTGGCACTATACTCCACACATGCTAACTACCACTGTTGCACAAAAAATTAGTAATCTACCTAATACTCTACAGTAGAATTTGATCAAGGAAACATCCTGTGTCAATCTGTACCATTAGTTTGGAAGTGAAACCACCGCTATAATCCCTTGATGATGGAACACCTTCCATAACTCCAGGAACTGGATTATATGTATCACTGTTGAAATCAACAGAAAAGAAAACCACTTAAAATTCAGATGATGCAACATATGAGCTGAAGTGAAAACAAAAAACTAATCTCCATAGTTCATGACACCCAACTGAATCATGGTTCACTTCCAATTCTTTAGGAACCAAATTCCAAATTCACAGCAGCTTAGACTGGCAAATAACATGGCAAAGGGGACAATACCTACTCCAGCAGCGCGCGCTTGAACAGTTGAAAATGTCTGTAAGTGTGGTTGCTTTGATCCCAAGGTTCTGACCAAGAGCAAAGGCCTCGGAGACCCCGAGCATGCTGATTGCCATTGCCATATTGTTACATATCTTTGCAGCCTTAAATCACCAATATGAAGAGTGAGTCAGAATCATCGCCTTTTTTTTTTTGGTCAAGAATGAAGGTTAATAAAACTTGCCGAGCCATTTCCAGCCCCACCACAGTAGATTGCCTTTTTCCCCATTGCGAAAAGTAAGGGCTTGGCTGCTAAATATGCTTCCTCAAGACCACCCACCTGTACATCATTGCTTCAAACAAACAATAAAGATCAATTTCTTCTATATTAATGTAATAGTTTTTAGTCTGACCGAACAGCTAGAGTTATGATGAGAAGCAAGAATAATACCATGAAAGTTAGCTTGCCAGCTTCTGCAGCAGGAACACCTCCGGACACCGGAGCATCCAGAATCATAGGGCTTTCAGCATAACCTGAACATAGTATTAATTGATGACAGTAACAGAAATAATTAATTTTGCAGCATTCATTTAAGCTCAGCTAAGCTTTTGATTGACAAATGCCAAGTGATTATGGCTCTAATGTTATATGGTGGAACTTAACCTTTCTTTTCTTTTAAATGGAATCTTGAGATGGCTGTTGACATCTTTCTTGATGTTTGTGGATCAACTGTTGATGAGTCTATGTATAACCATGGTCCCAGGCGTTCGCCTCCACAAAGCAATCCATTAGGTCCATTGTATACATCTAAAACCTGAAAAGCATCTATGAATATCCTAAATCAAAGTTCCTGGAAAAATAAGCCATGTTTGTAAGAGAATATGGTTGGATATACGAAATGCTACACAAAAGGATGATTACTGTCTACTTCTGATGTCATGATCAAAATGGTGGATCAAGAATGCAATTGACAAGAATGGGAGTTACAGAACCAATCTACTTACATGAGTAGATGAAGGAAGCATGGTAATTATGACATCACTTGACTCTGATACTTCAAGTGGAGACTGTTTTGTGGGGATTCCATCGTCTGAGAATTTCTTCATGGAATTTTCATTTCTGATAGATAGATTCAATGTTTATATATAGAACACTCCATTAGACTGAGATATAAGAAGAGGCAATTTTGAACTGGAAGAATAAAAAACAATGAACTCTGTGACCCATATCATGAACAGAGTATATGTATTCCGTATATGTAAGGATAGACAGGAACTTACATATCATGAACAGTCACTTTATATCCAGCCGTGATCAAGTTCCTTGCCATATGGGAACCCATGTTTCCAAGTCCAATAAATCCAACATTCTGAAAAGCACCAGCAACTCATGAAAGCCAGCAATGCAGATCACGTTGTCCATGTCTACCTTAAACAAGGACTAGGTGAATTGTGTCAGAAAAAATGTCAAAGCTTCCCTTTTTTAGTTAAACAAAAAATGTCAAAGCTTCCTTTTTTTAGTTAAACAAAAAAAATGTCAAAGCTTCCCTTTTTTAGTTAAACAAAAAATGTCAAAGTTTCCCTCTTTTTAGTTAAACCACATGGTAGTACAATTATAGAAGTAGTTTGTGCCCCTAGTCTAAGGCATCATAATTCGTGGGTGCTGGTTGCTGCTAGAAAGAGCACAAGATTTCAAGATGGATTGCCACCTCTAGCTGAGACGGAACTGCAGCAGAAGAGAAGCCCCGGACGCAGCTCCGGCCCCATCTCTGCAACTTTGAGCCCACTCTCCATCCAAACCCCGCCATTGCCTCCCCCCAAGACTGCAATAGTGGCGAATAAGAGATGGAGATGGGGCCGCGCAGGAGAGGAATCCGCAACCGTGAAGTAGAAGCTGTAGAGATATTTGATTGCTGTCAACAAGTTGAACCAATCCATCCAAGCAAGTTATGATTCGTTACCAGCGAAAACACTAACCCAACCCAACGCAGTCCACTCTGATCCAATCCACTACCAGTACAGCGGGGGCAGGAGGAGGAAAGCTTCGGCGACGATGGGTGGCTGGTGTGCTTGGGTGGAAGGGAAGCTGGAAGAGGGGTCGGTGGCGTGGGCGCCGGCGCCGCCGAAGAGGACGATGGAATGGGGATAACCGGGTAACCGATGTTGCTCGTTGCTCTTGTCGTTGAGCAGTTTCAGCATCCGTAGCACAATAACACACGCAATTGGGAAGCTTTATAAAGAGATCAAGAAAGCCTTCTGCAATCAGTAGAGGTTATCCACACCCACTCCACTGCGTTATCCAATTACAAGGGATCGGACTGTTCTGCAGTTGATTTGGAAATTTATTTTGTAGAGCTGTACTGTATGCAAATACTAATATTTGTCTGATCTCGCTCAGTTTGGGGTTTGGATAATTTGATCCTTTCAAATCTGAGATTTGATAAAATAAATCAAATGAAATTTAGCTGCATTTAGATGTGCTTGTTACTTGATTGACACGCGGTAATACTTCTCATCTGCTCTGCTGTACGAAGTGCCTTTTTAGATTTGTGCTGGAAGAAGTTCATGTGTCATGTTGCCAGTAGATGGCTTCACTAGTAGAACCTGCAGAACAAACATCTTCTAGGGAACCAACATCACTTGGGTATTTCAATCGCTCACATTGCATACAATTCTGTACTTCTCAGTTGACACAATTGCATCACAATTCAATCTGAATATTTCATTATTTCTTCCGCGCTGACTACCAAAGCTCAATACTGGAAAGCCATTTCATTTACATATATCTATGGGCCTATACTCCCAAGTCATAACTTTAAGCTGCACACACTTAGCGATGTACTTCTGCAATATATCAGATCTATTAACCTTAGAATGAATAACCCATACATTTGATGTCAAACTACTGAACTATTAATACACAAATATATATATCATGTTTTGGTTCATCTCTACGTGATGTATAATTATATCCGTGACCACCCTCCAGGTGGCATATGAAAGATGTGTTTTTCCAGGTTTCAGCTCCTTCTTGTGACTGGTGCTGAGTTGAATGAACTATACTTACTGTACAGATTAAAAAACACCCATGATATTTCATAATCTGCAAAAGATAACATCAAGATAAGAGGTGAGCATATTAGCATGTAGAGATAATGGGAATTGCACTATCTGAGACAAAAGAAGAGAGACCACTACTCTTTTTTTTTTTTTGAAAAGCAGAAACCAGTACTTAAATTTGCTGTTGACCAAACCTGAATCATCATACAGCGTTGTTCCCAGAATTTGAATCATGCCCTTGCTGAACACCATCATTGTCATTTGCACCATCATTCCCAGATTCTTGATGCTGCGCAGCATTGGCAGCCTGCTGAGCCAAACGGTGATTCCTCCTAGCTCTCCACCTTAAATACTCTACTAGCAGAGAGTTCGCACTAATAGCAATACCGAACCCAGTGAATGAGGAGAGTAAGACTGCAAGGACTGGATTCACTCTCAACTGCATGTGATCACAAGACAATAATCAGCATCGCACAAACATTTATCTGCAATAGATGTCAACCAGGAGGAGTTCCATACCACATTGTAGAAGATATGAGCAAACAGGATAACGATTGCAAACTGGAATGAAGCATAGGCCCATAGA
>JAKNSH010314732.1:0-11065 GCA_027790015.1 Cymbopogon flexuosus
ATGCCGGCAAATGCATGGAGTACTAAATATAGATGAAATCAAAAACTAATTGCACAGTTTTGTTGTACTTTGCGAGACGAACATTTTGAGCCTAGTTAGTCAAAGTTTGGATAATTTTTACCAAATACAAACGAAATGCTATAGAAATTCTACTACAGAAATTCTAACCCCAATTCTCTGAACTAAACAAAGCCTAGGTACACATCATGCATTCGAGGAAGAAATCCTTCGTGGAACAACAAAGATCACATCGGGATGAGAACTGAGAATGAGAGGCTGGTTTCAGACTTCAGTACTTCACAGAACCGAGATGGTTCACGGGCAAGACCTCGAGAGTACCGACATCGGCTGTGTGGTGTGGACCGCCATGCCTGGACGCGGCACATGCTGGCCTCATGGAAGGTGACAAGTGGCAAGAGAGCGCGGCCCCAGGGTCCCCTGCGTGCTACTACGTGGACGGCTCCGGCTGCACCCGGTCCCGATCCATGGGGGCCGCTTGCCGAGCTGCCGCCGCCGGTCCGGCGTCGGCGTGGACAGAGCAGGGCCGGAGAGCATTACCAGCAGTGTGTAGCGTTGCGCTGTGACAAACCATATTTCAGTACCAGATTACACGAATGTAGATCCTAGGCGGCGGTAACGCCGATCTGTCAATTTTACACCAGTTTTAACAGAAAATTAATAATGAACTGTGCAGCAAAAACAAGCAGTTTTTTTTAAAAAAAAACTTAAATAAGCAGGGCTTGATGAACAGACATGTAATAAAGGTGGCACTTGGCAGCAGTAGCAGAACGACGAGGCGGGCTTTCAACAGAGACGAACAGTAACAGCTGCGCAGCAATAAACCGCTCTTATTCCATAATCACATTACATTTTTCAAAGGCAACAAGTTCGGGTAACTGCCATATCATCTCGTCCGCGTTTCTGTCTGGCGTGTACCCAACCAATAACAGATCATCACAACACGGCGGCGGATCGCGACGACGCAGAAGCCAGCGCATCACCCATTCACCTGGCCGGCACGTTACCCCATCGGCCATGGCTCAGTCGATGAGGTCGGTGATGGCGGTGCAGACGACGGCGATCTTGGCGGACTCGTCGCCCCACCGCGCGACCTGCGGCGGCGGGCTCACCGCGGCGCGCCCGAAGGCGTCGTCGCACCGGCGCGCCAGGGACGCGGCCTCGGCGGCCTTGCCCTTGCCCGCCGCGTAGTCGCGCCGGTTGATGGCGTCGTACGCCTCCGCGAACGCCGACCCCGCCGCGTCGTACAGCCTCTGGCACTGCTCCAGGACCCCCCGCTCCTGGGCGTCGGCGCCGACCAGCAGCGCCTTGATGTCGTAGACGGCGTCCCCGGCGGTGGCCACGCCCACGTCGGCGGCCACCTTCGCCAGTCCCCAGGTGTCCGCGTCGGGGCTGTCGTGGTGGTGGCTCAGCCTCGATACGCAGAAGTTGTAGTCCACGCGCCGGTCGTGGGCTGCCGCCGCCGCGCACGTCGTCTCCGGGGTGGCGCCGACGCTGTCGACGCTCAGCCCGAGCGCCAGCGCCGCGACGATGGCCACCGTGGCCAGAGCGCGAGCCGTGGAAGCCCTCATCGTCGATCTGCTACCTCTTCTAGTTCTAGCTGTTCCGGCGCTAGAGCTTTGGTGGCTGTGCTTTCTTGAGCTGAGTGCCGGGTGGAGTGGATGGTCTGTTAGGAGCTGGGACAAATCAGACACGGGCTGCTGCTGGTACCGGTACGCAGAATTCTCTAGATCTCCAGTGGGCCCTTCCTGTTAGTTTGGGCCCATGAAGGTTTAGCTAGGCCGGAAGCAGACGGACGATCCAGTCCAGGCCCATGTGCAGGGGGCAGAGCCCAAACCCCTCGTGCTCCTCGGCTCCTCGCCAGTCGCCACTCCGGCTGCTCGACGCTTCGAAGAGGAGACCAACTGCAGTCGAAGCGGAGGAAGCACCAGAGCAATCGTCCACTCCTGCTCTCGCATCTGACTGAATCCGATCCAGGCGAAGCGTCGCGAGTCCGGGTAAGCAACCGCAACTAGGATCCACGCATCTGCATTCGCGTCGGGTTCCTGCACTAGATTCATGCCCGCACCATCTTGTTCCGAACGCGGAGCAAGGTGCGCGTTTTCGTTTTCCTTTTTTGATGAGTTTCCCGGCGAGAATCGGCGGTGCTTGTGTGGGCTGTTCCATTTCCATGGTTGCATAGCTTTAGTTTTGGTTTCTGTGGTAGATCCTAGATAGAACCCTAATTTCTAGTTGTGCGATTTGAACTTTTGGCGGAACCCTAGTTAGATTGTTGCCCCGGAGGTTTGTACTCTGTAGTTGACTTGTAGTTAGCCGTCACTTGACCTTGTCCCCCTGATTTGTTTGCAGGTTCAAGTTTTACTTAATCGGTTGGTGACCATAAACAAGGTACATCTTTCTCACGTTGAGGTTCTGTTGTGTTATCTATATGTTCTACTATCTGTTCCTGTGCTAGATGCCTACATGCTTCTTTGAGTTGGGACTGTTCTTAGCATATTCTGCTAGGCTGTGAAAATTGTAATCTTACATCAATGTATACCTTTATTGTCTAGTAGATTGGCAGTATTCACTGTTTGCACTCTGCTAGTGCTGTGCAGGTGCCCTTTCATAAGTTGGGTTCCATACGAAATATGAAATCTGGTATTTTGTTGTAACTTGTACTAGTGATTTAGGTTCCAATTGTGTGGGGTTGATTGTTTAAGACATTAGATGAAGCTGTGCAATGAAATTGGGTTATAATTTATGCATTGTTTGGAGTTTTCACATTGCTTTTCTTGGCTCTCCTAAGAAGACAGCTAACTCAAATGTGGTTTTTGGTTGATATCCTAAGATGCAGTTGACTTGACCAACCATATGCTTTGTAACTTCTGTTGCTTAGTAGCTGCAACCTGCAACTGCAGTAATGAATGCTTTTAGCGTACCTGCTTCAGAGCTATCTTAGCGATAGTAAATCATCTATGCTTATATAGGTGTCAGAATGGTGTACTCTGTACTAGCAAATATGGGAAACTGGGAATCATGGTACTATCTTGTTTTTGGAATGCTCACATTTCACATCAGATTCAATGTTTAATCTCTTACCTCACTACAGACCTTTCTGCTACTAATTGGCATTGAATTGGTCGATTTTCGTTTCATGGAACTAGTGTTTTGAAAACTTGATCACGATTGATTCCAGTTTACAAGTTGGCCTATGCAGAGACAAAAGAAGGTGAACCTTAGTAACTTATAAAGGCATCAAACAAATATTCTTTTGCCCTTTATTATACTATGCAAACTAGTGCTGGGAACAGGACCATAGGTGTGCTTGTGAACAAATCAGGATTATCCATTCCATCCATTAACGATATTCAAGATTATTCTGTACCCTAGGGAAACTTAGTTCCATGAATTGTGGTTAAAGCTAATGGGTACTGGTTGAGCAATACCGTTGATTTATACATTCTCTATAATTATGATGATGTGGATGCACACGTATTTGTGAATTTTTGTTTTTATTGGAAGCAGTGCTGTAAGAGTTGTGAGAAAGCATGTTCCAGTAAACAATATATTAAATGTGAAAGCTTGGGTTAGCTCATGATCAACTTGGATTTAATTGATTATAACTGCTTTGTTTATTTTTTTTATGCTGTTTTACCTTGAAGCTTATTTGTGCTATATGATTGTGATTTTCTTGTGATGACTAGTTTTATTGATTGCATTGGTACTAGTAAGAGGGTTAAGTAGGCACTCTTCATTAGCATTAACTCACTTTGAATCATTTAAATCCATAAAATTACTACAAGGAATACGATGTGAAGTTTAATCAACTTATTAGTGTTGCTTTTGCAATAGGATCAGGTGACAATCCATGAGTTCAGTTTTGTTATGTACTTTGGATGGTTATTAGGTTACTTACTAGTGTTGGTTTTGCAATAGAATTAGGTGACAATCAATGAGTTCAGTTTTTTTTATGTACCTTTGATGGTTATTAAGTTATATTCTTGTCAGCTTGAGTAGTTATCACAAATTTATCAATGCTACTATCTTTCTTTCATTGCATTATTTTGAATTGCTGAATTCTCAAGCAATATTTTTGCTGTTATAGATGTCATTGCATATTGGGCGGCTTTCCCAAGATGTGGGGCAAAGCTATCTTGAACATCTGTTCCAGAGGTTTGGTCGTTGCACTGTGAACTTGAAAGATGGATATGGGTTTGCTGTGTATGATTCTGATGATGATGCAACTCGTGCCATGAGGGCCCTGCATGGGAAATATGTTTGTGGGGAGCGCATTACTGTTAATTGGTCAAAGCAGCAGCCCAGATTTTCTCACGCTTTCAGGAGAAGTTCGAGATTTGTTGGATTGTCTCGCGGAAGGAACTTCAGAGATGCTAGGGACAATGTTAGGTTCAGGGATCCTCCAGCTTGGAATAATCGACCAGCAAATCATGATCAGAGTCATAATTCTGATGCTGGGCTAGAAAAGGAATCTGATAAATTTGCTGAGGTTGTCAATGATGCTGGAGAAAACATTGGCGATGATCCAGGGGAGGTGAAGAGGGATGAAGGTGGTACAAACGATGAAGGTCCAGAAGAGGTAAAGACTGACGAAGGTGGTACAGCTGATGCAAATATAATTGAGCATGATAGATGGGCTGGGAAAGTTACCCCTGGTGGAGACAGTGATGATTTTGACCGCTATGAGCCTTATCATGGATATAAAAGGCAAGAAACTGAAAATGTGATTAAAGCAAGTTATGATTCTCGTGAACACAAACTTTCTTCAGAGAAGTGGCAAGAGCACTCTGACAAGCATGTTGACATAAGCCATGATAAATCAAGATCTCCAGCCTGTTACAGTTGTGGTGTTGCTGGCCATATTGCACGTAATTGCCCTCATGGAATAGAGGATAACCTCATACCAAGGAGAGATGGATTGAACTTTAGGGAAAAATGGCAGCTGAGGCAGAGAAGATTTGGGTCACCCTCAAGGAGGCGACCAGAATTTCATATTCATCCATTGGACCAAACAAATCATAGAGTTCAAGATGGTAGGAAGCCATTTGGTGAGAGGAGTATGGGAATGCATTGGCCGAGAGACGGCAGGAGACATGCTCACTACAGTGAAAACATGCCACAAACAACCAAGGAAGGACACAAGAGAAGCAGATCTGAAAGGTCACGGGGGTCATCACCCTCTTCAGAACCTTCAAGGCGCTCTAATCATGCTAATGTTAAGAGATCTCGTTCCCACAGGACTTCCTCAGATTCAAGATCTAAATCCCCCCGATCCCGACCTCGATTTAAAGCACATTCTCCAACTTATTCTGCACATTCTAGTTCAAAATCATCTCAACCAACTCAGCATGAAGGATCAATATCAAATATCAACCATCCTGTTCCATTTTCAGTATCTGCTTCACCACAGCATAAGTCATCTCCTGCTGTAGAGAACAAAAATCTAGTTGGTCTGATGAATTCTCAATTGGAGGACAATTTGGAGTTCAGGACAAGATCTGAAGTAAAAAATCTGGATGATAACAACCAAGAAGGGAATGGTTGGAATGGGGAAACACTTGTTCGTAACAAGAATGCTAATGTTACTGGTTACACAGGGTCTGACTTTGATAAGAACTTGGTTGATGATGATGCCAATAGAATGCAAAACCAGAATGCTAACTTTGAGGACTCGTCAGTGAAATCAAAGCAGGACATTCTGGCAAAAAATGGGAGAAACAAGTCTTTGAAGCTAACAACTAATGAAGTGATCTCAACTCTGAAGCGCTATGGGATTGAGGCTCAAGAGGGAGATCCATCAGATCAATCTGTGGAGAAGTACTTCGGTGCTGCACGCCTGTGGCCTTGGGAAATCATTTACTATCGCAGGCGTAAGAAAGGTCCAATATCTACTGAGAATTATGCTAAGCGACTTGAGCAGAACAAAGAATTTGGTATTGTGGATCAGTATGTCAGAAGCAGCAGTGGTTGGTGGGAGTGTCATTAAAGGATGTGTAGTTGCTTCCGAGGCTTTACATGAATAGTCATTTGCATCCTGAGAGTCCATTTTGAGGATAACAAGGTTTGTGTGCTCCTGTTAGGTTTCATTTCTGTCTTGTGTTAGGGCATCTTTGGATGTGATTAGGACAAATCTCTTCAGATTGGAAGGGAAAATGAACAAATTTTCCCTGCCAACCTGGGTGACCTGAGTATAAAACCTACCTATCTAGACAAACAACATTTTATTTTCATTCCCAGTATTAGTGTTACATATGGACCACAAGTAATAGGTGTTGTTAACATTAGTAGAGCCCTTAACACTAGAACCACAAGTAATTGGTGTTTCCATTGCTATGATTCTGATAGGTAGAAGTATATGCCTAAAGGCTTCATGTTGGAAAATGGTAATACACTGTGTTTCTATCAGTGTTTTACGATCTTGTCACATGTAGATGTTGGTTCCGTTTGTCCATCTCGTGTGTCTTTTGAGATGCAATGTTTGAAGGTTCATTCCCAGTAGGTCTATTTGGTGGTTAATAGGCTCATGTTTAGCGTATACATGATAAAGTTGGACAGTTGTTGCTTCATCAAGGTCCGGATATGTGAGGATAATGGGTATTAGTCCACCAGAAGTAATATTTGTAAGCAGCTATCTTCATGTATGACGCCTCAGGAAGCATATTCATATTTGTTGTCAAGAGCATATTGATGAGATATACTACCAGGCCCTTTTGACTTTTGAGGCCCTTCTGCTTCATGTGGGATGTCTACTTCTGATTGTTACCTGGGGTTGAGTTGTTAGCATGAAAATGGCACTGTCGTGGGTGGAGAATTATCAGTCATTATTGTTTGGGTACATGTACATCTGCACTGTTAGGAACGTTCAGATGAAATTCTCTGTATAATCAGCTGGTCGTGATATAGCATCTTGTTGCTGGATTGCTACAGTCGGTGCTACACTGGGGTGATGCATTTAACTGCTCTGCAGGATATTCTTCACTAAGTTACAGAACATTTGGATGGAATTGAACTTAGTATTGTGCATTCACTTTCAATCTTCTTGATTTGTCATTATCTTGTTCCTTTCTTGAGTTGAGAAGCTCGATGAAACAACCAGTTACAAGGTATGCAAAGAAGTTTGCAGCTTATTTTTGGTTTAAAAAGTTATCATTTTTGTTTACTTGATTATATTGAACTTTTTCCTTACTGTTACCGTTTTCAGCCACATTCTGCATCTTTCTGAGCTTTTGTTCTAGTAGTCATAATCATATTTACCTTTGTGTAAATCTGAGGCTTTTGCAAAAGTGGCCAGATTCTGCATTAGTTTGCCTCAAGCCACGGTGAACTCAGCTATGCTATCTTTATGTTGCGCCGAGCCAAGCGTGACGCTGCAGTTTGGTCGATTGTGACTGATGCCATCCTGACTCTGGCTGTATCTGTCTGTATAAACGGTGTGCCTGCCATGCCATGTATGCTCCATGGCAGAGCAAGCTAAAACACATTATTATCATACATACATCCGAGAGGGGAGACTGGCTCTTACGGACGCATCATCAATGGCAGGTGACATCAGGTTTGGTAGATGTTGCATCCATTTTCTTCCTTCAGATTGACAGCTTGGCCTGGCTGTTGAGGATTTTGATTTCTCTTGCCGGTTTTCGCCCCTCCCCATTCATTCATGCGGACGCCGACGATGCCGGAAAGGCGTGCTATTCCCTGTCCGTCCTTCCTAACTCGGCCTGTGTTAGCTGCGTTCTTTTGCTCCGCTGCGTTGTGTAGCATCACTTCAGTGCTTTTCACGAGTGCAACCACCACAGGTTATACAATCAGAAACAAGCACGTACCCAAATCAATGTCTTGAAATTGAACAGGAAGTAAAGCTGCCTGCTAAATGTAGAAATGTTGGGCACATGGTTTCTTCAAGGGCAGTTATTGCCTGGCGATGATTAATCTTTTCATCAATTTTGTAAAAAAGAAAAAAGAGAAATAGGAGTGACTGACGTCGAGAGCTGTTGCAGCCATGTTTCTATGGCAACGTTAAAGATGGGTGACGCGATTAGTCGTGGAGAGGAGAGGACGGTTGGACAACGGATGGATAGATAGATGGAGGCGTGATGCTCATCGCAATAGTATAATTGCTTTGCTTGCGAATTGGCCGTGAATGAATGTATCGTCCGGTGGTGGTGGTGGCAAAGTTGACCAAGGATGCAGCGGCAATTAAGGTCGCGATGCTCGGCGCGCAATATTCAGATGGGAGGCGTGTTTTGTTCATGGAGGGTGGCGTCGGGAATTAATTGGCCTATTGGTTCGTTCATTCATTGCGTCGCGTCATGCAATGCAATGCCATTACTACTAGTTTTACTTCCTTCCTTGCCACTGTAGCCGTGAGTAGCTTCGCCGCTCCTCTCACGTCTCTCACCTGCTCCGCTACTGATCGCTTATTATTTTATACTATACTGTAGTACTATCTAAATAATAATCTGACGTGAAACCTCATTACAATTGCAGGTTCTACTGTTCGTCGCTTTTCTACTTGTACTCGACAAGGATACACCACCATCTCTCGAAGAAAAGCCGGGGCTCAAATGATTGTCGTTTAACGTATCAATCACGACGCGGAAATTAAAACCCCAACGTGAACATTGAAAAACGAAACCTTCTTTTAATTTTCCAACCCTTTTGGGATTTGATTTGACTGCAGAGCAATACCTAGAGGTCTCCAGTGTATCCGTGATATATATATACCACATAGTTGTTACCACCTCACCGGAGTCTCGGCAGACGGATGAAATATCACGGTTACACTGGAGCAGTTGTCTTAATTTAACGACGAAATTAAACCTACTTGTACTAATAATAGTACTAATGGTAATAATGGAGAAAGGAAAAAACTTCTGGGTTCTTGATGCTGCCGCGTGGTGGTGTGGAGCTGTGGACGATGACGATCACGCCCTCCTGTTCCTCCCGCCACCGCCACCGCCGCTGCTGTTGCGGGCGGCGGCGGCGTGGTGCAGGAAGTCGAGGAGGACGGGGCTGCGGCACCGTGGGCAGCGCGGGTCGGCCTCGGAGAGCATCACGTACATGAGGCAGCGCGGGCACGCCGCCAGCACCATGGACGTCGCCTCCGGGCTGTCGGACCACTGCAGGAGCCCACCGCCGTGGCTCTGCTGCCTGTGGCCCTGCTGCGGCTCCCGCTCGCCCTCCGACGACAGGCACGAGCTCGGCGACGATGACGACCATTCCTCGTCGGAGGACAGCGACGCCGCCGCACCCTCTGTGCCACGCGCCGGCGCCGGCGGAGACAGGTGCAGCTTCAGGTCCAGCCCCACGCTCCTGCCTCCTTTGCTGCCCCGGCTCATCACGCACGCTCTTTCGCTGCCTCTGCCTGCGTATCCAAGAAGCTTGTGAGCAAGGTTAATCACGGATGATCCATCATACTGCTGCTAGTAAGTAGTAATGATAGTGTTAATCCCACAAAGAGATTTAGCGCTTACTTACTGTCTCGTGATGGTCTGCAACTGCTGCTGCTGCTGCAGAGTGCAGAGTGCTCTGCTCTATGAGGATGGATGCTTCCTTCCTGTGGACTGTGGTGGCGTGGAAGAAGAGATGGCATGGCAGCAAGTATTTATAGGGGAAAAGGAAATGGGCAGTGGGAGGCCATGGAGGTCAATAGGTTATCTTAAATGCTGCACTGTGGAGGAGTACTTGCATCCTTTAATTGACCATATTATACTCCACCCTAAACACACTCCTCATCTCACTTGATTGCTCACATTCATGTTTCTGTTTTATGGAATGGAGAGGTGCTGGCGGCGGGCAGCCTGGCACTGGCATGCAGCTGGTAGGGCAAGGCCGCCAGGCCGCCGCGGAGGAGAGTTGAAGTCATGGGAGAAGCACGATCGAGCTCTCGAGAGGAGGGTTCGGTTCGTCATGATGGTGGAAAACGACCTGAAGACGAAGGGGACGGCCATGGCCTTGGCCTTGAGATTGAGAGAGACACAGGTAGCTTGGGATGGATGGGTCGCTGTTGCAGTCGTGGCCACACAAACGAACGTCTCTCAGGTAGTAAGTCAGTCAGCTGCCTCAAATCAGATGGGCAAAGTCTTTCACCGGGAGATGATGAGGACAACGTTATACTGCTAGTCAGGCGTGTTAGTTCAGGGGCTGTCTCCTTTTAGACCTTAAAATTTTTGACCAAAAGTCTCCTGGTTTAAAGTTTGATCTAAATTTTAGCCCATCCGCTTTACATCTCAAAATTGAGCTAAAGTGCTCGAAAGTTCTCAAACCTTTAAAGTTTAGAAGAGGAGATTCCTGAACCTTAGTCATAGCATGCATATCCAAACGGGTAGATGGTGGACTAATCTTTACTTCAGCCATCTAACTACATATTAGTCCCTCTCAGTAGTTTATGACTTTCCGTATTCGATATGAACTTTAGTGGTCTAAATTTTAGCAAGACTAACAACTAGTCTAGTTAACCAAGGGTCCGCTCTTGTTGTGACCTTTTGCCATGCCCCTTGTTTTTTGGTTTGAGAAGTATCATGTTGATGATCAGTATCAAATCCTAGTTTTGGACATAATTTATCGTTTAATTGGATGTTCGGAGTAGAGAAGTACGTACTGTACTTGAAGATCGAATGGTTCGTTCCATCGGGGGTTTTTTCCCCCTGAATTCGATTGAAGCGGTTGCTGCTACTACTCCACCTCATTTTGATCGCTTCGAAGCATTGGGAGCAGTCTGGCTAGGATCGCTTCCACAACTTGAATGAGGCCATCAATAGGATTTATGGTCTACAGTGTTCTCCAATGCATCAAAGTAAATGTACTTGAATGATAGATGGAGCAACTCTTAAGTTCAGTCCCAATCCAAAAACAAGGCCGCGTTTAGATGTATTGGAACGAAGAAAGTTAGAATTCTGGACACTGTAGCATATTTGTTTTTATTTGATAAATATTATCCAATCATAGATTAATTAGACTCAAAAGATTCGTCTCGTGATGTCCAACTAAACTGTGAAATTAGTTTTTGTTTTTACCTACATTTAATGCTTTATACATGCGGCCAAAG
>JAKNSH010315025.1:0-11737 GCA_027790015.1 Cymbopogon flexuosus
GACGGACGCCGCCTCCCGCGCGGCCGTCCACGCCAACGCCGCCGCCACAGCGCAGGTGTTCCGGGCGCTGCACGCCATGAACAACACGGCGGCGGCGGCGGAGGGGGCACTGGGCCACCTGCTCACGCTGCAGCACTACCAGCAGCTGCCACGCCGGGACCCAGAGAAGAAGCCTGCAGATCCTCCGCCTCTGGACCTGGTTGTGGTGGTGACGACGACGTCGACGTCCGAGCGCGAGCGGCGGTCGGCGGGGCTGACGCGCACGGCGCACGCGCTGCGGCTGGTGTCCCCTCCCGTGGCCGTGGTGTGGCTGGTGGTGGAGGCGGCCCGGGAGGCGGGTCCGACGGCGCGGCTGCTGCGGCGCACCGGGGTGGTGTACCGGCACCTGACCTACGGGGACAACTTCACGTCGGAGGCGTGGGAGGAGGAGCGGCACCACCAGAGGAACCAGGCGCTGGCGCACATCGAGCAGCACCGCCTCCGCGGCGTCGTCCTCTTCGCGGGACTCGCCGACGTCTACGACGTCCGACTGCTGGAACACCTCAGGCACATCAGGTACGTACGTACGTAATTTTCCGCGCGCCTTACTCTTCTTCTTGCTTTAATTAATTAAATACTGCAGAAGAAGAGATTGCCTATATATGCATCATCGTCATCAGTAGTATGTATCTATGATTTGTGGGCGCGTAGTATTCGATTTCGATCCGACCTCCTAAGTATATACTAGATATGGATCTTACTCATCACTGGCTGGTAATCGATCGATCGATGCGATCGATCGATCAGCGTAACTGTTTTGTCGGTGGAACAGCTGCTCTCACCTTTCGTACGTGTTGTATCATTGTAGTACCAGTGTCACTGGCTCATCACTGTCACTGATGTGGTGTGCATGTGCGTGTGCATTTGCATGAGGAGGCCGGGCCCCTGCCGGAACGGAACGAACGGGAGGCAAAGGCAATGGACAATGGAGTCCACTCCAGGCCATCATCATCGTGGTAGGGTTGGGACCCGGACCCTACTACTCTAGTATAGTCGTGTCCCTGCATGCATGCATGCATTAGTCAATGTACCAGACGAGTAGAGCAGTGACTACTCCCTCACTCTCTCGAATAAGCGCAATTCTCTGACTGCTACAATTTTTATTTGACCATTCGTTTTATTTAAATTTTTTAGATAAATAATAAAATAAATAAATTATTATAAAAATATCTCTAATGATAAAAGAAGTCATAACAAAATAAATAATATTTATTAGAATTTTTGAATAAAACGAATGATTTATAGAAGTTAAATAATTACGTTTATTTGATAGACGGAAGGAGCAGTGAATGGGCCAGGCATGCATGCATGCAATTAAGTTTGTGTACTGGCAGGCATATGCATGGCCCATGCTAGCTAATGCCGGTCCAATGGATCCGGCGATTGTATAGAATGGATCCGGCGCAGAGTTGCATTTTATGCAAACGTACAATAGTGAAACTCAAGTGAAAGTGTGTGGTGTTGCAGGACTGTGGGTGCGTGGCCAGTAGCGACGGTATGGGAGCAGGAGAAGAGGGTGGCCGTGGAAGGCCCCGTCTGCACCACCACCGACACACAAGCAGCAGGGACAGGCACTGCCACTGCAGCTGCATGGTTCATCTCATCATCAGGCTCAGACTCGGCGGCGTCCACGTCAGCAGCACCCCCTGTGCTGGCCGACGACTCCGTCCACGGCTTTGCCTTCGCCAGCGACCTCCTCTGGGACCCTGCCAGGTGGGACCGCTTCCCCACCTCCGAGCCTGACCAGTCGCAGGTACGTGAAAATATAATTACTACTCAATCATCATCATGCATCCATGGTTGCAGATAATAAATGATGATCTCACGCGCGTCGCGTCCCTGGAATTAAGCCATAATTCTGGCGCGCCGTCCGCCCCCTAGCTGCTGCCTGCTGGAGTAGTATGTCTGTGTCGTCGTCCTCTTCTCCTTCCCGTCCCAATCTCCCATTTCCCATTCCTCTATAAATAAAAATATAAAATAGAACAAGGAAACGGCCGGGAGGGACAGGGAATGTGATCATGTCTCTCACTGCCCGGCACTCACGCCCTGTTTTTATTCCTGTATAAAATATTTTCCGATGCAGCATAATTATAATTTTGCATTAATATATTTAATTAATTATATGTTGCTGATTTCACTCATTTTTTTTTTCATTCAGGATTCCATCAAGTTTGTGCAAAGGTTGGTGGTGGCAGACTACAACAAAACGAGGCCCATCCCTGATTACTCCAACTGTTCCCAAATCATGGTCTGGCGTGTCGACACAACGCTGCTCTAGATCACACGCACACCTCTACACATCCATGATCTAGCTAGCTAATAATACTAATACTACATACTAGCTAGTGAGCTTGTTCAATTCTCGTAGTCCATGCATCATATATAAGCGCATCCATCCCCATATTATGGATGGAGATCATGCATGCATAAAACATGGAGTACTCATCTATTATTAATTACAAGGGTACATTAATAAATGAGTTCCCTATCTTAGGTAGTACAAGCCCAATGATCGATGTATAAAACAAAGAGAAGCAACAGAGTCGTTCAAAATTAAGCAAAGTTGCTTTTCTTTTAATTTATTTTTCTTTTCTTCCTGTGTATTCACGTGTAGTGAGGCCGGACCAGTGCCCCCTCCTTATTTGTATGCCCCCTCCTTATTTGTATACATATTATACATATATGTATGATCGAATGGCATATACGTACGTATATCTAAACTTTGTTAAATCACAACTGTTATATATATGATACTAATTAACAAGCAAGTGTATCCACGCATTGCAACTGGAGATAAATAAATTCCTGTACATTGGAATTATATTATAAAAATAGCACTATGTATTGACTGCTTTGAATTCTTACTTGGTTGTTGTGTGATGAACATATCACACACATGACACGAAACTGCATTTTTAGCAGTGCCTTCGTCACCTAACAGGCATGGTCACCACGTACACTGGCCGGTGAGCAGCCTTTTTCTGTGATGAGATGTGCTCACCTTAATTACTCCAGTGAAAGTCTTTGGGGAAGAACGAAGAAGCAGTACGTAACTGCCATATCTGACGGTGCAGTCGACGGTCAACACACCCCCTTCTCCAGCAAGTGTGTTGATCTGCTTTGGCGTTCTGGCATCGATTAATAGGATGCGTGTGAGACATAATTAAGTTTCCTTTAGGGACATTGTTTGACTTTTCCCCATCCCTATGCTTATTAGCAGTTTCATCCGCCACGATCTGGGCGGGTATTAGGGCATGTACAACAGAGAGATGGCTGCTGTCTATTAGTTTCTTGAAATTCACAATACAGACGGTTGAATAGACAGCTTGTACAGCCCACAGACAGCTGCTGTCTGTTTAGCTGTCTATAGATCATTTAATGCTTACATATAGCCATGATCAAAGATGAATATCACATCTATATGCCATTGTGTTGCTAAATGATGGAAAACGGATCCTTCCAACTAAGTCGTATATTATACATAATGTAAAATCAAGCTAGAACATGGAGCCGGCACCGATGAGAACGAACGTGCATTCAGTTATCTGAATGTTTCTGTAATCAAAATCAAGCGAACATATTGAATGGAAAACAGAATTACAGAAATCTTCAGTGAATCAATGCAGCCGGCACTGGTGAGGACGTATTGCAGGGAAAAATCGTGCCAAAAATAAGCAAATGTATTCAGTTATCAGTAAAACTATTATTGAACAACGACATTCACTTTTCATATTCGGTCTGCAACTATGTCAATACGTATATCCTAGCTAACAGAGATCTGACCTCTACGGCCATGGACACCTACGAAGCTCACATCCGCTTGCCTCAGTGGATGTGCCTGCTTGCCCTGCCCCGTCGGGCGCCGGCGCTGCTGTGGTCAGCCACGCCCGCTCGGGTGCCGGCGTCCTGCTCGTCCCCGCACCGCTACGGTGCTGGTGCCCTGCTCGCCCCGCCTGCTATGCGCCCCGGTGCCGGTGCCGGTGCCGGTGCTGCCTGCTCGCCGCTCGGCTCCGCGCGTGCCGGTGAGGACAAAGGCACGGAGAAGACGCCGGCTCGCCGCTCGCCTCCGCGCGTGCCGGTGAGGACGAAGCCATGGAGAAGACAACATCAGCGAGGATTTTTGGCAACTCGCGTGTGCGCAGCGGATCCGAGCAGCGTCGGTTCGATACGACGGCTTCCTACAGCGCCAAGCCAGCCGTCGTCTTCACCTCGTACCACGAGCGTCCGCCGTCGTCTGAGGAAGCGACGGCCCCGCTCTCTCGCCTGCCAACCGGGGGGATTTTTGTAAAAGTGCCATCAGGAAGAGACGGCCAGCACTCCCGTTGTACATGCCCTTATGGTCGTCTCCTTTAATTTCTGGAACAATCATGTGCCTTCAGGTGCAATATAGGACTTATGTTGTTATCAAGGTCTTCTATTGGGAGCTAACTGTTTATGGGAAAAAATGGAGACATTCCTATTGTGGGAAATAACAAGTGAGAGAATTAGGTGTATGGCCCTGGAAAAAAAAGGTCTTTGGTGTGTAACTTTTTTTTTTTTTTTTGTGTGTGTTGAACTTTGCTCTATGGTTATGAAATGAACTTCCATTGTCTCCATGGTCTTCTGTCAAGTCGGTTAGGATGTGAAAATTCAAAAAATACCCTTGTGTTTTGTCTCAATACCGCCGCACCCCTTCCATCCTCACTGAGCGCTTCTGCATTGTCTCTCCATTCCGGTAAGCAAATAGTTGCTTCCTACACATAAATAATTTGATTTTGCCTGTAGCGAGCCGATTTGAATGTTGGGTATCCTTTGCCTTTTTGGTTGTGTGCTCCTTTAATTACTTTTGGAGTGCCGTGTTTGTCAGGTTATGCTACCAACGGATATTTATTCACTCGCGCATAATATTATGCTAGATGCATTCTTAGCAGGAACTCACATTTACTTCTGTCATCAGTAGATTCTTTTCCTTCCAAATTTCCATTAAAAACTTTGTATACTTAACTCATGTTAACAATATTGTATTTTCCTGCTTGCCCTGTAGTTAATTTATTAACATGACATGGCAGAGTCTTGTTCTATTGAGTAGCTTAATCAGTTTATACTAGTATATATCATTATTATTTGTTTTTTCTGTAACTATCTTTATATCTTAATTAATTCTACGATTGTGTGTACTCAGCTTGGTTGCTCTTCGTCCATTCTGTGTATGAATAATTACTGATTATAGATCAATGAATAGTGAATTAATGCTTATGTTCTCTGTTTTCTTGATGACTAACTATAGGTTGTCCCTTCTACTCTAAAGAAAAGAACAATTAATCTAGCAGTCTGCCTATACACTCTGCATTCACATAAGCATGAACCCCGGGGCATCCATAAAAAAAAGAAGAAGAAGAAGAAGGAACAGAAAAGACAATGCTAATCCAACTATTTTTTTTCGCGATCGGGCCATTCGCCTGTGTACTTCATTAAGAGGATGGTTAAAAGTACAAACCAAGACGCAGCCTAGTGCTAGGTCTACTGAGGCCTATTACATGAGATTCAGATTTTGCAACCAAAGCGGGCACACTGCAGCTAGTGTCCTGAATCCTGCCTCAACCCAGTCCGGTGAGACGGAAGGATTTATAAAGTAGTCTAGAGTAAAATGAATGGTTTAGGCCTTCCTTCGAATATCGATGAATTTTCCACTGAATGTTCTACTATATTTCAGGGTAATTCGTCGACGCGTGTGTGGGCACACATTGCATACTGTGCTACCGTCTTGGTGGGGATAGCTAATGATCTCCCTCAACTCGTCCAAACCTGGGGAACAGCTCCAAGAGTCGTTTGCTTGCTGTTCTCCAAACCTCAGTCAGGCGGCAGTCAGGCGGTTGTGCAAGGCTCGGATCAGGTCTTTGCACTAGCATGCTGCTAGTCGACATCTCTTGCAAAACTAGACGCTACGGATGAATCGCGAGGGTCGCGTCCGGTGCTGTGATTGCAGCCATCACCACCGCGACCTGGATAAACGAGGAGACCGCCGCAAAATAGGCCGTCTCACGAATGTGTTGACAAGCTGCAGAGGGCGCCTCCACTCTCTGGGGATGAGTCGTGCGGCTGTGGCGCCGACTGAAGCCTGCTAGTGCGACAACAGCGAGCGTACTTCCTATCCATTAGATCCAACCCTGATCACGGCCTTCATTCGGTGATTGTTCTTATGGGGGTAAGAATTTTGTAGTTGGTTGTAGCTCGTCCCGGCGGAACTTGGGCTAGTGTGCACATTTTTAATAACGTACTGTTGGTTTTCGTTGATAAAGCTCTTGTGATTTTATTTCCCATAAGCAAAGTAGCTATATTGTGGCAAGATGTGCTCCCTGCTCAGGAAAAAAGAGACTGCTTGCGAAAGGGCCTCTAGCCTAATGGTTAGAGCACCTGAGTAGCACCCAGCAAAACTAGGTTCAACTCCCCCGTGGAAGTGAATTTAAACAGGTCTGTAGTATTAAAAAACTAAAAAATATAGATTGGAGTTTTCCTTGCTGACTTCGATAAAAAAAAAAATAATGCCAACTAAACACAGGATGCTGGTGCCTTCCTTTGGATGGATCATTACTAGTGTATATGTATTATGGTCATGTCACCCTCGTTCGGTTGTCGAAATGCTCCGCATTGAGTCATAGCAAGGCAACGCATCATCCTCTTCCTTGCAATCCTTTTCTTGGCCCTCGCGCTCGCCATTGGGGCCCTTTGTTTTCTTGTCGTTTGCCTCGTGCAGCTGCCTGTGCAACCTCAGAAAAAAAACATGCATGCTGCCAAGATGCACACTCATAGTATGCTACTATTAGGAGTAAAACTGACTGTGAAATGGCCGGATGCACGTTGCAATTTGGGAAAATCTAAAACCAGAATAGTGTTGTATTTATTTGCCCTCAATTGCACAAAAGGTTTGTGTGTATTTGTATTAAGGTAGAAAATAGTTTGGGTTATAAGACGCTCAAGTGGCTGGCGTCCGAGGGATTTACAAGATTTGCGAACATGCTTAGGTGGTTAGGCCCACCCCAAAGCTAATCCTCGCTTGTGTATTGCTTCATAAATTTCTGGCACAGGTCTTCTGGACCTAGAGGTCCGCCACAGGCTCGAGCATCACTAGCTAGGAGCTGTGGCGCTTAGTGTTTGCTCCCTAATATACCTAGCGTTCCGCTCTTTTGAAAGCTCCTAGTTGAGAAAAATAGAATCAGGCCCCTCCCCCTGTTTGTGTCGTTACCTTTCCATTGTTATCGCCATGCCCTCAACTAATTAATCACCTGCTAGTAAACATGCTTAGGCCTACCCAAAAGCTGATCCTCACTTGTGTATTACTTCGTAAATTTCTAGCACTGGCTTGGACCTAGAGGTCCGCCACACGCTTGAGCATCGCTATGAACTGTGACACTTAGTGTTTGCTCCCTAAAGCATCTAGCATTCCGCTCTTTTCAAAGCTCCTAGAGAGAGAGAGAAAATAGAATTAGAACCCTAACCCGTTTATGTTGGTACCTTTCCGTTGTTATCGTCAATGCCCTCCGCTAATCCAGGATCGATGCGGACAACATGATCACCATCAGGATGCTAGCAAATCCGTCCTACAGACAATAGTGTTGTTGTAGTTCAACCTGATCTAATCCTCATCATCTGTTGGTCTCCATAATTGATTATAATGATAACGACCCCATGTTTTTTTTATTTGAACGTTCACATATTATAAAACTAAATAAATTGATATCGGTAGTCAAAGTTAGAGATATACTATAAGATAGACAAATCTAATAAAGAAGACATGTCGGGGCTCTGCAGGCCAGAGTGTGAGTATTGCCGTATGATGGATAGCAAATAATTAAAATTAGAAAGGGAGAGTAAGAAAAAAGAGAAAAAGACAGTTGGAGCGGCATAGGAGCAGTCGTACTCATCTTGGGTAGCGTAGACCGCGATGCGTGGCTGCCGACACGGCAACGCCATTGTACACTCCTCTCTTTTTTGGTAGCTCCGTACCGTAGTAGATTTACTCCAAGAAGAGCCAGTTAACAAACAACGTCCCCTCAGTCCAAGCCACAGCCACGCCACGCGGCGGCATCAGCATCACCTCCCTCGCACCTGCCGCCCCGCCATTGCCTTTCCTTCGATTATCTATCTGATCTGACGTGGTCCTTCCTATAGTCCGCTCTCCTCTCCCTCGGCTGTGCTGTCGGCCCAAATCATACCTCTCTTCTCTTCCCTTCTGCTTGCTGTTGATTGATTTTTGCCTCTTCCTCTCCCGGCCTGATCTTGATTGGGTTTCCTCTTGCATCCGCAAGAAAAAGGAAAACTGCCACCACCGTACCGTACCCCCACAACACAAGCACAAGCACAAGCAGGCGAGGCGAGGCGACGGCCATGGGCACCACGTACAAGTGCTGCCTCATCTTCAAGCGCCGCTTCCACTCCCGCGACGCGCCGCCGCCCGAGGACGTCCGCGCCCTCTTCTCCGTCCACACCGGCGGGGGCCCCAACATGGGCGCCGACGGCCTGCGCCGCTACCTGGACGCCACGGGCCACCAGGCGGACGACGCCGAGGTGGAGCGCCTGCTGGAGCAGATCCGCCTGAAGCAGCAGCAGGGACGCGCCCGCCTGCCGCGCCTCGCCCGCCCGCTCCTCGCCCTCGACGACTTCCACCGCTACCTCTTCTCCCACGACCTCAACCCGCCGCTCCGAGGCCACCAGGTGCACCACGACATGACGCACCCGCTCTCCCACTACTTCATCTACACGGGCCACAACTCGTACCTCACCGGCAACCAGCTCAGCAGCGACTGCAGCGACGTCCCCATCATCAAGGCGCTGCAGAGAGGGGTCAGGGTCATCGAGCTAGACATGTGGCCAAATTCAACAAAGGACGACATCAACATCCTGCACGGCAGGTAAGATCGATCGATCGATATCCGGTATCCGCCGGCCGGCCGGCCGGCCCCTAGCTAGCTTTAATTTTGTATTGCACTTCATTTTTCTTCTCCTTGTATACACGTATTATTATTATTATTATTATATACAATACCAGCACTAGCACCTAGCACGCGACTCTTATAGTAATATGTAATAACCTGGTCTGGTCTCCACCTGCAGTGCATGCCTTCTTCACAATCACAATGCTAACAATAGCATGATGCAATTTATAACGATATACGAATCCATGGCCCCAACAATAGCAGAGGACCACCTGGTGCTGGTGGCCACCTCATCCAGTCCTCACTCAACTTTATTTATTCCGGTCCGAACCAACCGTCGATACTATACTAGTTTCTCATTCTCGTCTCATCTCAAGTGGCTTTCACCTAAAAATAGATTTCTGATGAATGCAATATATAGTCAAACAACGATTGCCATATGTATATTGCCTCTTTCTTTACCTTAATTTGGCTGGGAAACTCTCTGTATGCATGCTGCCTATCTTCAAGTGTAGCACTCAGGCAAAATACTTGCTTTGAACAATTATTCCTGGAAGCATTGCCAATATGACTTTGTTAATTTCTAATAAACAGGACACTGACCACCCCAGTTTCTCTCATCAAATGCTTGAAATCCATCAAAGAATATGCCTTTGTTGCATCTCCCTATCCTGTCATCATAACCCTTGAAGACCACCTTCCCTCTGAACTCCAGGAAAAAGTTGCCAAGGTATTTATATATTTATCCCTATATATATATTTCCTACTCAAATAAAATGCATAGCCAATTATATTGTTGCCTCTTCCTCAACTTTGCACTTCTCTCTTCTAACATAATAACACGTGCATTCCGCTGCGTGCTTCCTGAAACCGTCAGATGGTTCTTGAAGTATTTGGTGACATTCTGTACTACCCGCCTGACTCCGATCACCTCAAAGAATTCCCATCACCTGAAGAACTCAAGGGCCGTGTCCTCCTTTCAACAAAGCCCCCCAAGGAGTATCTTGAAACCAAGGTTGGTGACCCCATGAAGGAGAGTGATGCTGACCACCATCTTGGCAAAGGAGCTAGTGATGATGCTGCGTGGGGAAAAGAAGTACCGGATTTTCGGACCGAGATTCAGTCTGCTAAAAAGGTATTGCCTTCAAAACCTACCTGCTACGTTTCTACTAATCCATTCCTTCAACCTTTGCAATCAACAATTGTGCTTCCCTCTGGCTGCAGGAGCATGAAGACGATGCCCCAGGACTCCAAAGGGATGACGATGACGATGACGACGATGAGGAGGAAGAACAAAAACTGCAGCCCCATATAGCTCCACAGTATAAACACCTCATTACTATCAGAGCAGGGAAGCCAAAAGGCTCTCTAGCTGATGCCTTGAAGAGTGATCCAGAAAAAGTTAGGCGTCTCAGTTTGAGCGAGCAACAGCTTGCCAAAGTGGCAGAGGGTCATGCCACGGAAATTGTGAGGTATGCATATACTGATCGATACACTTATTAGCGCCTTCCTTTCCTCCCTTCGTATTTTAACAGTGGCAGTAGCTTAAGATACCATCTTAATGCACTGCATGCACTGAACTGAACCCTGCCCTCTAGGGCGCCGTTAAGGTGTGTTGTTTTAAACTTTTTCTCTACCTGATACAAAGACGCCCAAACCTTTTGTGTGATCGAGAAAAAACTGAACCCTGCCCTGAAAAGAAAATACCGGCCACTGTATGCTATCCTATCTAGTTTGCTTCTTCCCTTGCTGAAAAGCTCAGCTTCTTCTGTTCCACATACAAATAGGTTCACGCAGAGAAACATACTGAGGATATACCCGAAGGGCACTCGAGTCACTTCATCTAACTACAACCCGTTTATTGGTTGGGTTCATGGTGCTCAAATGGTGGCATTCAATATGCAGGTATGTTTCTGAGCCGTGGATCCAAGTTCAACATGCCTGTGTTTAAAGGTCATGCTGCTTACGTACACTTTTTGTAAAATAAAATAAAATAATGGCAATCCAATTTTCTTTTTTCAGGGATACGGAAGAGCGCTTTGGCTAATGCACGGATTTTATAAAGCGAATGGTGGGTGCGGTTATGTGAAGAAACCAGATTTCTTGATGCAGACAGAACCAGTGTTTGACCCAAGAGAAGCGCCGCAACCTGTGAAGAAAACCCTGAAGGTGAAGGTGTACATGGGAGATGGGTGGCGAATGGACTTCAAGCATACACACTTCGACCAATATTCTCCTCCAGATTTCTACACACGGGTATAATTAGTTAATGCAAACAGCAGCAGCATTATTTGTAGCAGCATGCGCTGATCGAGTAAGAAATAATAATGTTGTTAGGTTGGGATCGCTGGAGTGCCAGCAGACTCGGTGATGAAGAAGACCAAGGCGATCGAGGACAATTGGGTGCCGGTGTGGGAGGAGGAGTTCAGCTTCCCGCTGACGGTGCCGGAGATGGCGCTGCTGCGGGTGGAGGTGCACGAGTACGACATGTCGGAGAAGGACGACTTCGGTGGGCAGACGGTGCTGCCCGTGTCGGAGCTGCGCCCGGGGATCCGGGCGGTGGCGCTCTTCGACCGCAAAGGCAACAAGTACAACAACGTCAAGCTTCTCATGCGTTTCGAGTTTGCCTAGCCTGACCTGACCGAGTTTGTTTGATAGATTGCTTCCCATGTTCCGAGTGTTTTTTTTTTTTTTTTTTTTGGGGGGGGGGGGGGGGGGGGGACTTATATTTGTGGTTTTGGGTGGGGTTTGGGGACTGACGTGGGTGGGGGTGGGGACGGTAGTTA
>JAKNSH010315061.1:0-12429 GCA_027790015.1 Cymbopogon flexuosus
CACCAGCAGATTCATTTGCATCCTTGGAGTTACGCTCTTCCACAGAAATTTGACCTTTGGGAGCTTCATCAATACTTTGCAAACTAGGACGGGGCAAACGCCAATCCACAGTATCAGCTGGCTGTTCAAAATATCTTTTACCCCTATGCTCCTTGTTGTCCTTCCAGTTTATGTTTGCTGGAACAGTAGAATGACTATCCTTGTCAAATCTGTTGTCACTTCTGTAATCAGGATGGCCCCTCCTGTCAGCCCTTATTTCGCTTTCATCTGCTCTACTGTCTACCTTTACATCACTCTCAATTTTATTAGCCTGAAATTCAATCCTTGAATCACTATGGACATCCCTAGCATCAGCTTTTGTCTCGCGGTCATCTGCCTTATTGTCCCGTGCATCTTTATTTTGCTTTGACTCTAATCTGCTGTCAGAGGAGATGGGGTGGTCAGCAAAGTTGGTGGAGCCAACAGGCATCCGATATGGTACGGATGGTCTCTTATCATCACGAGGCTCCACACGTTGAATTTTGGCAAATCTACCATCATGTTCAAACGAACCATGGAAATCACTGCCACTGGACTGAATAACTTTCCCAGGACTTGAATACAAGCTGCTGTCTTCCAAAGGACGTTTTGTCGGTGTGGAGTGGCTACCCTCCTCATGCAACCTCTTTGGAGCACCGCTCATTTTACTCCAAACTGCAAACTAATTCTTCAGTGTGATTCAAAAGGAAGAAGTTCAATATGATATGATTTACTGCAAGAAAAGATTGGATCAGGACCCGATACATCAGTTACTTAGTTATTTTTAGTCAAGAAAATAAAAAAATCACACATCTGACAAGTAGTAGCTATGGTGAAGCAATGAAACATAACCCTAGGGTCTGTCAAGGGAATATAGACATGTATTCGAAGTAGTAATCTTTAGGCCGGAAACTCTAAATTGATCCAGTCAAATCATGTTAAGGGGTTAGTTTAATTAGCCCTGGTAGGGCCACTAATCATTTTCTATTTTTCAGGGGCTGCTGTTTTCTTTCATAGTCTGAACCTCTCTATTCTCCTAGAGAGAGAGAGAGAGAGAGAGAGTGGTTTTGTAAGGGACATTTCTTCTTTCTCTCTTAATACAAAGATACGCAACTCTTCTACATGTTCAAGAATAAAAAGACAATCCAAACCCACACATTTACAGTTAGTAGGCCAAAGGAAAACTATTCCACATATGTAAATTTAAAATATAGCAATCTATTTATATAGACCAGAACCCAGGGAATAAAATGGCATAGACAGCATGTATTTGGTAAAATTCAAGGAGATCAATCCACAGGGTTGTTTATAGCATTGAAATTGAAATAGACACAAAGAAAATGATGGTAACATGAACTTGTACAAACAGAACAAAATATGTATCATAGAGCATGCCTGCTGGAGAAACGAAAAGAGGGTAAGCCTTCATGGATAGCTTGTCTTAATAAGCATCATCTATTTAAAAAAAACAATCCCTTCCTACAAAACAGACAACACTCAAAGAAAATATGGACATTCTGTGATAAAAGTTGGCCTTTTTTTTCTAAATGGGTGGATTTCGAAGCATATTTGACATAGATATGAAAAACATAGTTAATGTATTCATTTAGATATAAGCTCAAATGGGTAAAACTGGGAAAGATTCAAACTTGACCCAAACTTGAACTGAATAAGGGTCAACTAAGGTTTTGAACTGAAATAATCTGATAACTGACTAGTTATGAAGTTTTTGCATTCACCCCATCGATCATTCTAGTTTGATAATGGAACAGAACATTCCAGCATGGCATTTATGGCCTTCCTACAAGTACCACATGCGGAGATCACAGGAGCAAACCATGAAAAAAGAAACCCTAGGTACCAAACCCAACAAGCTCGAAGCTTGAAAGGTTTCCTCTACATACAAGCAAATCATCAAGCTTGGGAATTAGTGTGTGGCGACCTCATCCATTTCTACTTTTTCCCCAAACGCGATTTCCGGCAGAGCCAGTAATGGACGGAAAAGGTACACATGTACACCCGATATCTTTGTAAGAAAAAGAAAATCGAAGCTTGTAGTAGGCACAACACATGCATACAATTGCAGTAAAACCAGATCCGATTGCAAATGGCCAGATAGTTCGAGTTAGGGTTTCGGTGCTCGGTTTCCAACAGCAGGAATGGAAGAGAAGGGGCGGGCATACCTGGTACGTGCTCGACGGTTCGTCGCCAGCGAAGGGCCCGACGAAGACCTGGGCACCTGGCGTAGGGAGGCGGCGTCGGCCGCGGCGGCCTAATCGTCGCCGATCGAGAGAGAGAGAGGGAGGGAGCTCGCCGTGAGCCCGTGAGTGGCAGCGGCAATAGCCGAGTAGAGGCCTTGGTGAGCGCAGCAGCAGGGGCTCTCTTTTGGGACATGGGTGATGGGCCGTTCCTTCTCCTAACAAACTTTTTTCTCTATAGTCTTGGTCTTCCTAATTTTCTTTTCATCTTGCGGGTAAAAAAAAATTAATTTTCTTTTCATCTCTTACTAAATAAAATGATACTCCCTCCGTCTCAAATGGTAAGTCATTCCAAGAATCTTGGAGAGTCAAAGTTTTTTAAGTTTGACCAAATTTATATGATAGGATAATAACATTTGTGATGCCAATTAAGTACCATTAGATTCTTCATTACTTATATTTCCATCGCATACATATTTTATATCACAAATCATTATAGTTTTCTCTAAAAGTTTTGGTCAAACTTGAAAATGTTTGACTCTCCAAGATTCTTGAAATGACTTACAATTTGAAACGGAGGGAGTAAATGTCATGCGTTGTACCTGGGTTAGCCTCTCCAAGAGATTAGCAAAAAAAAAAAAAAAGAACTCTACAAATTTGATGATTTGCTGCTCTCTAAAACAGATGTGATAAAAAAAAAAATGCTACAGTACTCCATCAGACTCGGTAAAAGATGCTAGTGAGGTAGGCTTTTTTTTTTTAAGATGGAGAGTTAGTAAATTTAGAGGGTTATTTAGGCTCCATTTGTTAGGGCTTTCAATAGCTTTATGGAGTTGTTGTGAGCCTTTTTTTTTTGTCAAACACTCATTTTTAAAATAGCTTAATGGGTGAAGTTATTTTGCTCCCGCTCTCACAGACATACAAGCCATGTGAAGCAAAAAAAAAAAGTAGCTTATTCTGGTTCTCTCTCCCTTATTTCTCTCTCATATGCATGCATGGAGCTATTGGTGAAGCTATTTTATCAAACGCCTTTTTTTCAAAACAGCTTAGCTTCACCTAGAGAGTTGCTCATGAAATTATTTCCAAAAAAACAGTTTCACTGGTGAATCTGAGCTATACCAAATGGGACCTTATAGAGTCTGTTGGAGATGTTTCTTCTTTAATAATAGCTAAATTTAACATTAGAAAATGATTTGGCTAATTTTTGGAGATGCTCTAAGTTTTTTAAACTAAACCTCAGTGATCACATAGATGAGTTCTGTTCAACTTTCTACAATTCTTCCGCCTGAGTTTTGTTTTATTTTACCAAAATTTTGCTAAAAGCTCTAAAACCAGCCTCCAACAGTTTGGCATTTGGACTTAGGCATTTTGGGAGAGTTGGCGATCAGGGGTCTTGAGTTGGCAAAAATGCCAAGTGGTGCCTGGGCTTGGCATCCGCGATTTCACCCGACGATTGGCCCTCCCGCGCTTCATTCTCTCTCGCGCGCCGCCATCTATCTCCCGTGCGCCGCCCTTTCCTGGCTCCCGCAAGATTGCTCTGTGTCGCGTCCGTACTGCTCGAGGGAGCCCTATCCTTCCTATCTCCCTTTGGTTCGGCATCTTCTTCAACGGCAACGACGGCTAGGTTTTTAGGTATTCCATGTATCCATTGTTGTTCGTGTAGGTTCATGGTAGATGAGATACGGCGGTTCTATAGTTGTATCAGTAGGGATTCTGGCACCGAGAGATGCCCTCTTCTTCTCCATGGTTTGTGATATAGATGCATCATGGGTACTGTTTTTCATTAATCCATGGCCAGCTGGGAGAGAAGTGAAGAGCTGGAATATGTATCGATCATATAGATGTCAATACATACTATTTCACTGTGTACTCGTGCACGATATATACAACTAGTACTGATCACATTGATGTATATACATAGTAGTACTCGACTTATTATATACGTAGTACCGGTTGGGGAGGTCCGGTGGCCAATGGGATCTACGGGATTGAAACCTGTTCGTGAGTTTTGACGGCGCGGCGCCGAGGCTTCCCTTCGCGCGATGGATGAGGCTGTGGTTCCCGCGGAAACACCAACTACCGGTGAAAATGGACCCTCTTTTTTCATTTGCCAAGCCAAAATTGCCAAACAATTGGGGAGGGTCTTTTTTTTTTTACTTGCCATATTGTTTGGAAGTTGGCAAAAGAAAGTAGAAGCGAATCGTAGGCAGGGAGAGTGATGGACGGCCGAGAGCTGATGATAGGGATGAGATGTGATGAGGGAAAGTGGGCGTCGGCTAGGAGAGGGGGAAGGACAACCGCCGCCAATGCCGCTCCGAGTAGGCAACACTTTCATCGCCGGGCTCCGGTGACTTGATATATGTATCCTTGGTCATGGACGTGTTTGGGCTGAGCTAAATCAAATAACCCTAGCTTGATATGAAAATACAATTATACCATTTGAAATAATTTTGTAACTAGTTCTGAGCCTACTAATCTTCAGCTTTGGTCCACTATTTTTCATTCCGATCCACATTTAAGTTCCTTTTAATTGGTTCTTATATTTTTAACCATAGGATGGATGGATGTTACTTTTTCCAAGCATTTTTACATTTCTCTTTTATTTTTATTTATATTGCCTCCACTGCTGGCAAACATTGATTATTGGGTAGAGCATCGTCATCAGAGCAACTTTGTATAGTACATATAACAAACAGGGTATAGTACAAGTACTGTGGTACTGAGGTTATCGAAAAATTACAGGAACATCGATGGATCTGATCTCTAGGCAGCGTTGCAACCGCGAATATCGTTGATAACTACGCCCCCACTGCGACGAGTACGTACGACGAACAGCCTTGTTTTCGACCATGGCGGCATTTTTTACCTCACCTTGTGCCATGCTATTCAATTTCTTTTATATATATCGATCACCTTGTGGCATGCTCGCGGTAAAAAGGAACGACAATGCAACAAAACTCGCCATTGTACACATCAAACTCCCTGTCGCACTCGCACTTAGCGTAGGGCGTCGTCCTGACTTACGTACGTCGTGATATGATGCGGAAGCACCATTTGGCTTATCTGTTGCCGCCATATCACTTTTTTGTTTTGATTGATGAAGAAAAGACCATTGCCGCCATCATCGTACACGTCAAAAAAACCGCATGGTTTGCTTCGCGCGGCTTCTTTTGAATCTTTGTAGGCATAAATAAATTCGTCGCTTCAAACAATGTCATCCTCACTGAACTACATTGCCTTCATTCTCTATCATTCCTCCCTCCCTCTGTCCCTCACTATATATATATGCGTGTGCACTCTCATTGCACTCACAAGTCACAGCAAGTAGCATTCCAACGAGCACGCACATCGTCCAATTAAGGGCGAAACACTAGTGGCAATGGCGCCGGCGGCCGACTTCTTCTGCGTGAGCGAGTGCAAGGGCCAGAAGACGATCGACGGCGAGCAGGTGCCCCTGGTCCTGGCTCCGTCCGGCGACGACAGCGTCAAGAGCAACGGCTACGAGGCGCTGGTGGAGGCGCTGAAGGCGAACCGGGAGTGGGTGGAGGCCAAGGTGGTGGCCAACAGCGGCGTGCTGCTGCGCGGCTTCGATGTCCGCGACGCCGCCGAGTTCAACGCCGTCGTCGAGGCGCTCGGGTGGCCCGACATCCGCTACGTCGGCCCCGCCCCCCGCACGCACGTCCACGGCCGCGTCTGGACCGCCAACGAAGGCCCCCTCGAGGAGTTCATCTACTACCACCACGAGATGGTCCTGGTACGTATGCCAAAGCTGAGCATTGTTGCTAATGATCGATGCCATGCTTGTAGTTGTGAGTCGATCAATCATTAACAGATCAAGGAGTTCCCGGGGAAGGTGATCCTGTTCTGCGAGGTGCCGCCGCCGTCGGGCGGGGAGACGCCGTTCGTGCCGAGCTTCCGTGTGACGGAACGCGCGCTGGAGGAGTTCCCGGAGCTGGTGGAGGAGCTGGACGAGAAGGGGCTCCGGTACACGTTCACGGCGCTGAGCAAGAACGACACCAAGTCGATGCGCGGGCGCGGGTGGGAGGACGCCTTCGCCACCTCCGACAGGGCGGAGGCCGAGAAGCGCGCGCGGGCGCTGGGCATGGACGTGGAGTGGCTCCCCGACGGCGGCGTGCGCACCATCCTCGGCCCGCGGAAGCTCACGCGCGTGTTCCCGGGGCGCAAGGACCGCCGCATGTGGTTCAACACCGTGGTGGGGATGCACGGCAAGGAGCTCAGCTCCGCCACGCTCGCCGACGGGTCCGAGATCCCCGCCGACTTCGTGCGCCGCTGCGGCGAGATCATCGAGGAGGAGAGCATCCAGTTCCGGTGGGAGAAGGGGGACATCCTCATCCTCGACAACCTCGCCACGCTCCACGGCCGCCGCCCATCGCTGGCCCCGCGCAGGGTCCTCGTCGCCACCTGCAAGTGATCGAAGATGGATGAATGATGGAGTCGCCGTCGCCGCGCCGGCCAACCGGCCGGCCCCCGGCGGCGCTGATGCTGAGCTACACCTACTTCACTGGATCGTCGTCCATGTTGTGTTGGTGTCACTGCAATAATAAATATATAATAAGATTCTTATACTATATTATTGGATTGTGTTGTGGAGTGGAGCGCGCGTCGGCAATCTATCGATCGTCATGCTGTAGCTGTACAGTACATGGCAATTGGCATGCCATGTGTGGTGTTGTAAGGTATTCCAATATAGATTCTTCTTTTGAGTAAAGTGAGAATGCATATCAATGCAGCCATTATAGATTTATAGATAACTTATATATGATGCATGTGTACACGGTTTAACCTCAGTGTTAACACCTGAATTAAATAATAAATGGATTTGGAGTATATGGGTTTGACCGTTTGAAAAGAGTTGATCCAGCATTGATTTGTTCAAACTCCAAACCGTGTGAAATTTCATATGACGCTTTAGTATATATATTATGGATTTAATTATCGTGTTCTGAAAATCGTTCTGGGCAACTTCTGGTTCAGTGACGAAGAAAAAGTGCTTGTTCATAGTATTGGGCAACTCTGCCCTTTCATGGATGACATAGCGGATAGCTTGCTGAATTGGCTCAAACGTTTCAACCTGAAGTGGATATAGTCGCTTAGATCCATAGGGCTAATTGTTAGCCAGCTAATTTTAGCTCTGATGTATCCAATCTAAGTAGACTATTATCCAACTAGTTCATCTAATCTTTAGTCTCAAATCATTCAAACAAAGACCTTAGCCAACTAGGTATCTGATTTTTAGTCCTACAAAATATAATAAAACTCATTCAAACAGAGCTAATGGTAGACTATTAACCAACTAGCTCGTCAATATCACCATGCCCTTAGTTTCTGGATGTTACCTGTATCCCGGCTCTAGTTTGTAAACTTGGTATTTGCTTAATTGCTTTAAAAAAGCAGACATTCTCCATTTTTTAAAAAAAAAGTCCTACCAAATGCCACATACTATATAAAACCTCTTGTGCTCTTGGATAGCACTCCACACACCAAAAACAAAAGAGAAATATGCTGCATCGGACTTTCAGTTGAGTGACAGCAGCTTGGGTCACATCCAAATGGCTCGAATAGAGGCCTCCAAGGTGCTCAGCAACAAGACAACAATGTAAAGCTGGCTTGCACAAACCACTTCCCTTATATATATTACAGAAAACCTATAAGACAACGAACGACCGCCCAGGTCAGTCCCAGTGACGATATGCACCAAGAGCTCATTCAAATCAGTCACTATCGCCATGGACAAATGTCAAGTTAGGCTATTACAATGACAACGGAATATGTTTCAGCACGGCACATAAACCACGCCATGACACCTGTCAGGAATTCAGTATTCGACACAGTAAGGGCATCATCAGTAACTAACGGCTTCGCATTATTAGCAACAAGGCAACTGCAATCACACTGGATTTACATTGTACAGGAAGCACAGAAACCTAAATCAGGATCTAAACGGTCACTAGCAGGCATACAAGCTCCTAGTAGATGCCAGCAAAAGTGCCCGGGTTTTTGCTTATACTGAGGCTACACAACAGTCTCTAACTGTCCATGCCAGGTCCGGTTTGCGCCTGTGTTGGCTGCAGACCTGGCAGTTGTGATTGCAGCTGCGCTTGTGAGGGCTCCTGTGATTGTAGATGTACCTGCGGTTGGGGTTGGGAGGTTTGCTGGGATGATGAATGCAACTGCACCTGTGGGGGCTGCTGCGGCTGAGGGTGGATTTGCACCTGGGGTTGTGGTGGCTGCGGATGGATCTGCACTTGTGGGGGCTGCTGTGGCTGAGGATGCAGCTGCACTTCAGGTTGCTGCTGCACTTGTGGCAGCTGTTGTGGCTGTGGCTGCGGGTGCAGCTGCAGTTGAGGTTGGAGGGAATGATGTGTCGGCGAATGCAACTGCAGTTGAGATTGCACGGGTTGCTGTGGTTGAGTATGCAGCTGAAGTTGGGGCTGTCCTTGTGGTTGCTGTGACGGCTCTTGTTCTGGCTCCTTTGGCTTGGGGGCTCCATTATTCATCCTTGCTCGAGCCTCAGCAAACATCCTTTGTTGCTCAGCAACGGCTTCTTCCTCTGTCATCTCAATCCCAGTGAACTTGCTGGCTTTTGGAGAATCCTGCTCAAGAGGCATATTGGTGTCAAAGCATGGTGCACAGATTAGAGGAGGGAATAATATGCAAATACTTGTAAGAAGTGGTACAAACCAGAGTATCAAGTTTGTGCTGTTCATACGCAGCATAAACCTCCTCAATGTACTCTCTGAAGCCAAGATCCTGATTTAGGAAGAATTATGATTAAGCCAAGGAGACTCACATGTTGATTAGTAATATTGACACTTCGAATTTGAACAAATATAAACACTACTCCATCCCAAAATAATCAACTTCTACAGTCAGTCGTAAGCCAAAAAAATCTTAAGTTTGACCAAATTTATGGGGGAGAGTACCGATATTTATGACACCAAATTTAGTATACGATTAGATAGACCATGAAAAAAATTTTCATAGTGTACTTCTTTATTGCTCAGATATTGGTACTTTTTATCATAAAGTTGGTCACACCTGAGGTAGTTTGACTTAAGACAACTCAAATTGATTTATTCTTGAAGGGAGTGTATAAAAAGATAGCACATATCAAATGCATCCCTCAGAACATATTACTTATATCAGTCCCCCAAATATTCTGTTGAACTAGAAACTTTGTTATGGTCTATTATACCAGATTAGATGAACTCAAATATTCGCCCTCTAAATTGTGCTAATCACTGGTATGCTTCTCTTACACACTGTGCCCAAGTATATTGTTATATTACACAGAGTTTGCAGAAAATTGAATGAAAGATGATGTGCTTCTATATTATTAAACAAGCATCTACAAAAAGCATGTCTACACAATATTAAAGCCAAATAATGAAAGTTCACCAAGAAACCCCAAAACCATCAAGGACAACCTGATATCTAATCCTGTGTTTACCACAAATTATTCTTTGAGAAATCAAACATAAAAAAAAAATATGAAAGGAGAAAGTACTTACACTTAGAGCCTTAAGAACATGCTCAGGAGCAATCGTTTTCTTCTCTTCTCTGCTGCACACCTCATTGGATTCAGACGAAAGGAGATTGATGAACTCTGAAAATTGGTTTTACATGAAGTTAGAATAGAAAAAGAGAGACCAAACTGTATGGTTATTAAGATTTTTTTTGTTTTGTTTTGTTGAAAGTAAGGCAGTGAGAGTGAGAGATATCCATACAATAAGTGTAAACTATTTAAACAGAACAAACTATGTCATTACTTCACTATTGAGTAATGAGTAATGAACTGAATATGGTAGGAGCATATTGGCTTTCTCTTGTAGACAGGATATGTATAAACTTGCAAATTTTACCTATGCTATCCTTCTAAAAAAACACGTCCAATCTTTTATTATCTATTATCCTTCACAAGATGACAAGCAAACTTGAAAGATCCTAGACAAATCAACAGATAACCATATATGTTACTACAGTCAGCACTGTGCAGTGTATATTTTTAATGCTGACACCTCGTTGTCTTCTGAACTACAACCAGGACAACATTCATGTCATACTGTAATTTACAATTAGATACATGTGCAGAAGCATGTTATTCAAACATTGATTCTTGCATACTTGAGCATACAAGTTGTACCACATGATGGATGATACTATAGTGGTGTATACTCCCTCCATCCAAAAATCGGAGTCACCTTACCAAAAAATAATTATCCAAGAATCGGAGTCGTCTAAGCTAGGGACCACAGTTTTCACGTCGTCCCAGGCGCATGCAGCTCCTCTCACTAGCCCAATTAATTCAACCGGCTGCATGCAGCTTCTCTCATTGGCCGAATTTATTGCTCCTTGGTCACCGCGCACGACCCTAATACGACTCCGATTTTTGGATGGAGTACTGTACAGCACCCAGATGTCTTACCTACGCAGCATTCAACAAGAAGATCCTGTGCATCTCTTGCCACTCGTACATCAGGAGGAAGCATCTCCTTAATTATCTTGAACATCGTTGCTAAAATTCAAAGCAGAAAGTTCAATCAGTACAAGATTTTAAACAACTCTGCAAACAAAATGACATCAATTGATGATCTGCTCCCATCCAGGTTCAAGGAACTTTTTCAAATCTCATAGCACTAATTTAGAACACATATTAGCATAGTTGCAACTACACATAATTGTTCATTCACATTTCATGGTATGACATTAATTAAAAGATAATCTAATGTTATTATATAACAATAACCATCAAACATCTCAAGTATAATCCACAATATATGAAAAAAAATATCAAATTATGAAGCAAAGCCCTCTTTTCATATGTTATCACAAACAGCCATACAATTCACACAAGAGATTTCATATACCGGGCCAGAACAAGAACCAAACCATTACATGATGCAACATTTCAAAACAACTGGAGTGTCACAGTTCACCAACCCGAAACCATCAAATCAAAACGATACAAAATTACTAGTCCATCCAGTCCTGTTTGTAAGGCACAGGGGCTCAAATTCCATATACCAAGGAGCACTAGGAGACCAATGAATCGTATTAAACCAGTGCCAAATGCTGAGCTCCCATGGTCCTTTACATGCCATGTCAAAGCCTCGTATTGGATCCGTCCAGAGCATTCAAGCATACCCAAATGAACTATATAGTGACACACCATAGTAGTTTGCATGGTGCCATGCAAATAACAGTTAAACTCCTTTGGTGCATTAATGCTCTGCCTAATCTCATTCGATTCCCCATCCACTCTACAGTGGACTTTTTCCAAAATACTCTCACACACCTTATAAACAGGAGTGGAGCGAGTAACTCCCAGCAAGATAGCCCAAAGATATCACCATTTAACATGACAGTTTAGGCGTTACATGACTATATACAGAGACTTAAAAGTACCACCCAATCTTTTAGCAATAAGAAAACATGAATCCCACTAGCAGACAAACAATAAACCAGGGCCAACAACACCAGCTGTCAACTAGCACCACTACACTCCCTTCAATTAAAAAGGTCCACTAACCTGTGACTATGAACAAGGCTGCCAGATTTAGCTATCCACAATCCACGACATTCAAGACTTGCACAAGCCGCAGGACGACCATCCTACATACGAATTGGCGCAGAAATTGAATAGCACTTAGGGCAGACCTAGCTTTCCTCACGGCATCGCTTCAAAACACCAGCTTCCTAGCGTATCATCTCACAAGATTACGCAGACCAGACCAAGCTAACGAGATTATTCAGAGCAAGAAGAACACGTCCATCCACACGACACCCCTAATGGCGTCAAATTTCAACATAATAAATAAAAGGCGGCAGAATACGGCTTCTACGGCGGTAACCCAAGGCCAAGGAGCTTACATTTGGGGAGGGAGACGTCCTCCTTGGACTTGCCCACGATGTCCATCGGGTCCATCTCCAGGCGCGGCACCGAATCCGCGCAACGGACGGCGGGCGCGAGGTAGCGAGTGCTCCCCGCGAGCGAATTCGGGCGAGAATTCGGCTCGGGCAGAGTGGAATCGAGGAGCTAGGGTTAGGGCGCGCGGTGAGCCGGGGACGAATTCGAGGTGCAAGGGGTTGATGTCCGGAGAGGAATAGAAAGGGTAAAAAAAAACGAAGCGCATAGTTTTCAGTTTGGCCCCTATTGTTGTTCAGAATTTCTGAAACAGCCTTATGATGGAAA
>JAKNSH010315115.1:0-10229 GCA_027790015.1 Cymbopogon flexuosus
TTTTTATGCCAAAGTTTTGGCAAGTCTCTAGAATGTTCTTAAACTCCTGCAAAGAGAAATTTGGCAAGCCCTTGTTTTGGCAACAAACCAATTGCTCTACCAAAAATCTTGCCAAGGTTTTGGCAATAACATTTGGCAATGTCCTAGTTTTGGCTTGCCATTGTTTTGGTAGGGCAAATTTTGGCCCCCAACCAAGCAGGCCCTTAGTAGTCCCGTGTTTCAATATTTTTTCTCTCACAACGACGGTTTCATCTTTTGCAACTCCTACTTAAGTCACACCTTAAATTTTGCATGATAACAGTGCATCACATGATCTACCTATTCATATTTTGGTTGTAATTTTTGTTGACCTTTTTTTTTATGTATTTTGAGGGTGAGAGCAACGATCTTTTCCCCTTCCTCCACACCCGTGTAAAATACAATTAATGGATACCAGAAAACGAAACAATACGCCATACGGATGGACAACGTAACTCCACCAGTCCACCTCATTCTCAAAAAAAAAAAAAGTCCACCTGGATAAACAACTTACATCACAATCTATAAGCGGGAAGAGGTTGCTGGATTATTTACAATCCAATCACACAATCGTACTCCGTAATTGTGTGAAGCAGTGCCAAATCCAAATTATACACGACCCAAAACAGCTTCCACCGCGCCGCACCGCACAGTTTGTCGGGCTCTGGTGGTGTCTGTGTGGAGGGCCGAAGCGCCGAATTCCCCATTCCCCCACCCGGTGATTCCCAGCCCACCAGTGCAAATGCGGTAGGGTTTCCGATTCCTTTCCGCGGTTCCCAGTCAGTGCCCATCACCCAGCGTGCAACCTAGGCGAGGAACCCCCTCCGGCCTCCGCTCCTTCCAGCTCGCACGCAGTCGCAGCTCTCCTCTCTATCTGCACCAGCCTCGCCCGTCCTTCGCCCGCCGCCGCCGCCGCCGCCATGGGGAGGGGAAAGTTCAAGGGGAAGCCCACCGGCCGCCGCAACTTCTCCACACCCGAGGAGATCGGTAACGACGCGCCCGCCCGCCCCTCTTTCCGTCTGGCCCCGTTTGTAGGTCGAATTCGATTTCATGTCTGGAGCGTCGTGCCACGGTGAGACTGGGCGACTGCTTGATCTGATGATTCCGGGGTGGGCTGGTTCTCGACCGGGTTTGGTGGCCGAGCAGAATTCAAACCATCTAGTAGCTTGCTGCGAGTTGACACTTGGATTCCTGCTTTTAGTTTGTGCCGCGAGGTTTCCATGGGATTCGCTTGTGTCTCGGATCGTTGGAGGGACGGTGATTTGTTGATCTAGTTGTTCGATTTAGAGGCCGAGTTACCTGGTTGCACGTGCAGTTTGGTTCATATTTGTGTTTCAAAAATGGTTTCGGTGCTTTTATTCATCCAGCATTGATGTAGTAGGACAACTTGATACTGTTCTACTCTTGATTCAGATGTAGCTTTAATTCTCCTTCACTGTCAGAGATCTTCACTGAAAAGGGTTCGTGTGAAGTTTAAACGCAGTGATAAATCAATTAGCGCACTGTATCTGGCATCAGATAAAGCTTGTTAGAGGCTGGATACAGGAAGAATGCTACACTTAGGGCTTATTTGGTTGTTATAATAGCCTGGGCAGGCTTAGTCAGGCAGCTTGCTTAACCACAGGCATAGGAAAATGGATACCTTGACCTTTGCTTCGTGCAGGCATATTTCCCACGCTGCAAAGTAAACACGCCCTTAGCCTCTTCTTGTTTTGTTAATTTCTACTTGGGGATATGTTGTCCTACTAAGAGCATCTTTTTTTTGTCTTGTTTCTGATAATCTTTTTTACCCTCCAAATAATTGCAGCTGCTGGTACTTCAGGCCGCCCACGCACCTTTAAGAAGGTCTGTACTATTCATGCAATTATAGTTTCAAACACATGATGAGTGCTACTTTTATTCCCTGCGACCCTTTTGCACTCCTACGAGTCAAGATGGATTTCTTCATCACTTGCTTTGGATAATATTAAATACAGCTAACAGCTTTCTCCAATGCATATTTCATATTGCCCCATGGAAGATCACTTTCTAGAATGGGTATAATGATTTGATAATTCGATGGAGTAATTATGTTTGTGGACTATGGAAGATTTGTGCTATGCCCTTATTGCAATAAAATTCCCAATTTAGTTTGGCAATCATATTGGTCCAAAAGTGTTAACCATTCTTTGTTGTTGAGTGTTTTTTAAAGCTTTGACGATGCTAGTACAATTTAGCTATTTCTTTGTTCAATGTAATGCATGCAATGTATAAAAAAAATTATGATCAAATTTGATTCCATCAATCAATGTCAACGTATAAGTTTCATCAGCTAGGCATACCTACTAAATAAACAAAATCATCTATTTGGACATTTACCTAGCTGCAAATTTGATTGTGGCTTATATGTTCTTTCTGTAACAATTGGTTTGTTTTGAAAATTAAATAGAAGGAGGAAGAGGAAGAGGAGGAACAGGAAGAACGAGAAGAGTCCGAGGAGGAAGAATCTGAAGATGAGTCTGATGACAAACCTGTAAGGACTTTCCAATCCAGCTAGCTTATACCCATTTGCATGCTTCATATCTATTGATTTGATATGCTACTTTGATATTCCCAGAAACATAAAGGTACTGAGGGTATTATTCAGATTGAAAATCCAAACTTAGTGAAAGCCAGGAATATAAAGGCCAAGGAAGTTGATGTAAGTTGCTGACTACTGGTAGCATCTTTGTTTATTCTCTATTCTTAATATCACCATGCTTTTAGGAGGCAACTATGCCCCGCAGTTTCCCAGTTTTTTTCTTTCCGTATGTTATAAGTTCTCGTCTTCTTAATGCAATGATACACGGCTCTCCTATGTATTCGAGGAAAAAATACACGCCTCTGTCTCTGTCCATGTATCTGAAATTCCATCATTTATTTTTTCGCCATACTCCACCTGTGTGTTTGGATACTGGGAGGGGAGGTGGTGGCCACTGGGGTGGGGCTGGGAGGTGGCGAGCGGCCATGGCCGATGTGCCATGGGTGGCCTCGGGCGAATGGTTGAGCAGAGGAAGAAGATAAATGGGAAGAAAAGAAAAATAGAGAGGGTCCCACGTGTGTCCCATGTAGATTGCTACTAATGGAGCTAATAGTATCCATCCATCCCAACCCACTTGATCCCTCATATATACCAAACAAAAAACTGGAACGGCTCCAACCCTCAAACCAAACACGAAATGGGTTCATCCCATCCCAAAAAACTGGGTTGGTTCGATCCCAACCCACTTGGTCCCAAACCAAACCACACGGCACGGAAACATCTCCATGCCATATCCTGCGCATGTCTGTATCGGATACGTATCCGGTACGGGATACATGGGCAACCTGATGTATCCATGTAACTCAGGCTAACTGTTGTTAGCACTTTTGCTGCATAATAACTTAGTCATACTCTATTAGTGAATCTTCTTTTACCATATGCCCAGCTAACTAAGCATTCATTTTACAGCTTGGGAAGACAACTGAACTGTCAAGGCGCGAAAGGTACACTTCCTTACTAAAAAATGTGCCGTTGTCTTATTTTTCAACTGACAATAAATATGAGTTTTGATATTTGCAGTTCATTTTCCCTGCTATACCTTTTTCTTTCAAATACTTCGTATCATTTATGAGGAAAACTCAGCTTGCGAGCAGCACAGAAATAAAATATGCAATTTCCCTAAAAAAAATGCAATGATCATAGAAAAATGTTACAGGACAGCCTTTTGCTTTTGTGCCAAATTTCCACACTTGCAAATGATGTTGCATGCCCATGAATTGCAAGAGATCACCTATCTAAGTTGTCTTGGCGTAAACATATTCTTGATGTTAATGTTTCACCTGTTACTGAAAAGGGGCCATTGATGGGTGGTTGGGAAGAGCTTACTATCTTTAAATGTGTTCTTAATTCTTATACATAGACTCACCTGTTACTGGGAAGAGATCACCTATCTATGTTATCATGTTCATTCTGTAGAGAGGAACTTGAGAAACAAAAAGCTCACGAACGTTATATGAAGCTTCAGGAGCAAGGAAAAACAGAACAAGCACGGAAAGATTTGGGTGAGAACTCTGTTACACTGCTGATGCTCTACTGTTATGGCTTTGTATATTTCTAAAATGCACGAGACCAGAGCAACCTCAGTCTCAGCCTGCTTCTGCAAGTATCATCACAGTAGGCATTCTCAGTGATATTACCTTCTTATTTTTAAGCACAGCCTATTAGATCTTCTATTCAAGTTTTAAGCATTTTCAGTCTACATTTTAGATTTGTCGCGTTTTGGTAGTGGTTTTATGGTTATATACAGACTTCCTTGCTGCATTCACTGCTGAATTTCCACCCGAATTTAACTTATGAATTGAAGTGTTGTAAAAAAAAAAAAAACTTATGAATTGAAGTATTTTCTGCTTAGATGTTCTGCAATTGTGAAATATGATGGTTACCTTTTCATGTACCAAACAATTTTGAAGCTAAGATGCACACTTGCCACTCAATGTTTTCCTGCTACTTCAAGTGCAGCTCTTGGGGGTTCATATTGGATATAAATTATCTAAATGCGTGCAATCTCATCAAATGTTGCTGTCGTTATTGAAACACTGCTCCTGAACTTTAAAGAACCATAAATCTTATAATTTTCTGAATGCAGAACGTCTTGCTTTAATAAGACAGCAAAGGGCTGATGCTGCAAAGAAACGCGAAGAGGAGAAAGCTGGTACATCCCTTTCTTTATCTTGCTTCATGCATGTTTCTGTTTGACCTCATGCTTACAAGTTTTATTATTATATGGATATAGTTATGTTTAATTTCTCCAAAAATATGTGGTAACTTTGTTTTGTACTCCCTTCGTTTCAAATTATAAGATGTTTGACTTTTTTTGACCCTAAGTTTGACCACTCATCTTATTCAAAAAAGAATTGTGCAAATTTAAAGAACATGTATTAATAAAGCAAGCTACAATAGATTTATGGGAGTTGCTATATCTCTTTCACAAGAAAAGTAGTCAACATTTCTTGCAACGCCCTAGACCCTTGGGATCATCATCCAAGGGTGGGATCTGTTATCATCATCACAGATAACAGAAGACAAATAACAATTTAACATTTTTTTCTATGAAAATACAAGAATAAAAAAAGGCTAGTAAACAATTTTTTTCTATGGAAATACAAGGATAAAAAAAATGGTTTGTGTTGACACAGAAAATAGAGAACAAAGGATAATAAATAATTTTGTCTATAGAAAGATAAGATAAATCAAATAGCAGAAGGGGGAGTCAAAGCGAGACTGCACACGTCGCAACATGGAAGAGAAAAATTTCTTTCAACAGACAGATAGGGAAAGTGTAAATTTATTTGTTTGTTGATTATGGCTCGCACTGAATTTTATTTTGTTTATGGCAGCCAAGGAGCAGAGGAAGTCCGAAGCTCGGAAGTAACAGCAATAATCATTGGACCACGAGTCCCCGAAGGCATGAAGGCATTGGATATTTATTTCTATAATGCATCAGTTATCTTTTAAAAACCCATTCTCTATTCTATATTTCCATAAAATATGCATTGACAGTAGTAACGTGGTCTTGTGGTCGTGGCTTCCTGTAAACTTGAGCTTGGCAAAATTGAAAAAGTAGTAAGATCAGTTTGTGCGAAATTAGCTCTCCTTTTTTTTCTATGTCGGTCGATGCTGGTGAAAATGATTGGTGGTGGACTTTTGCAGCGAAGCAAGAATCAACAAATCGTTATAACTTTATGTGCAAAATAATGGCGGGTAGTGGGACGGTTTGGGCGCTACGTGGGCGTGCTGAGGTGCTGCCCTGCCCCCGATAGCTGATCCGCGCGGAAGTGCAAACCATCAACGCTTGTTGCTGTTGCTGCTGCCCGGCATCGACAACGAATGCTACATACTGCAATGTTTGAAATGGCCACTGTAAGTCTACAACAGACTGCTTGGAGCGAGGAATTATAAGGCCCCATATGTCAAAGCCAATTTGTTGCGTCCCAGAGCAGAAGATTGTTTTCGCTTGACAATCCATATCCATAAACAAAATCAAAGCATGTGATGAGTTTCCACAGATCAAAAGGCACATCAAACACTTTTTAAATGACAACCAAAGTAATCCCATTTGTTGATTATGCTAGCCAAGTTGCTGTGGTTTGTGCGTGGCAATGCACACTCTGCAAAAACTCAAACAACAACAGATAGAAAACAAACGATTTGAACACACCATCACTCACCAAAAAAGAAAAAAACAAAAACAAAAAAGGATAGATAATCTCAAATTCATACTGTATTGATTGATCAATGCTGGTGTAACAACGCTACAGGTTACAAATTTATTTGTCACCTTACATTTAATAACACATGCTCATAAAATTGTCAACAAAGAAGCCGGTTCAAACAAAATACCTATGCCTGCCTTTCTTTTCACTTTCATTTCTTGAACTTCCAAAGAATAATACACCCTTCAAAGGTATATCTATGGGTGTTTAAAGATTCACCGTTAAAAAGGCTATAAATAGATATAACCGCCTTCCTATGATGGGTTTATTCTGTTAGTACCCAACCACATGAAACATCATTCCAATCCTGTGTGCAAGTAAAATCTGAGTGAAACTGCCGGCAAAATGTGTTGTCTGGTGAAGAACTCTGGTTGCACTTCAACATTGAACACCAACCAACCTATACATAAATGTTGTGTCTTCTGGATGATAACTTAATCCATGGGCTTGTTTTTCATCATCTTACGTTTAGTGGAATCCAAGTACTTCTTCCGAAGGCGTACAACCTTGGGAGTAACCTGATGAGGCTCAAAAGTCAATATAAAGAAGCGGTACTAAATGCAGTTGCTTCAGGAACAAAATCGTAAATCGAGAAACAAGAGAACTCGTTTAATAAAGACTAGGTGTGTTACTCTAGCAAATTAGATATCCTCTTTGGACTCACCTGTAATTTCAAGGAATCACCAAAATTAAACTAGCAACATACTGGCAGATGATACTTTTATTAAAGAAACAAACCTACCCACCTACCTTCTATTAATTCCAAAATGCATGAAAGAACTTATTAAATATTTTCTTTGTTTTAGCACTGATTATTAATGTATACATGTATGTAACTGTAACACCGATTGATGTGCCCAGGGATACTCATTTCCACTATCTGATAACGGTGACATCACACCCTATGTGGCTGCAAGAGATCCATTTTGCATAGTTGCACAGAAATAATACTGCATTCTACCCTAGGCTGCAGGATCTCCATTTGGTTCAGAGATTTAGTGTGTCCAATATTGTCAATAACCCCCACAAAACCTTAGAAACCAACGTTACTGGGAGGATATCTGATTTTCTGGTCTATAGACACCATCCAAGAAAGAAGAATTGGAATAAGACTTGGTGGTTGTAGAAGAATGAAATGCTCATCTACATTTGTTCCAGTCCTTACAAAAATAGAATGAAAAGCTGAAATTTCTATAGCATTCTTTGCTTAAAGAATTAAGAACGTGATACTTGCCTCAATAAGCTCATCTGCAGCAACATATCCAATTGCCTCTTCCAAACTCATCTGCATGGTTCAACAATTTCTTTAAGAATTAAGTTTGTGATAGTAGAGGAATGTTAAACTTTTCCCCAAACAAACAAATAAAAAACCAAGCCTCATTTCCCCTCTGCTCTCATCAGACCTCGAACCCTAATGTGTGAACATAATATCATCTGGCAATGGGTTCTAGAATTTGCATGGCTGATTGAAAGTCACAGCGGACAATTAACGATCAGGTGTTGCAGTATTGTGTTTCCTTTACAGGAAAGAAACACCATCTCTCATGATATCTCAGTAAAAGAGCAAAAAAGAACATACCAATCGAGGTGGAGACAAACGAACATTTTCATCCTTTCCAGGGGCTCGGATGTTTGTAAGTTCTTTAGTTCTCACAGGATTCACCTGCCAAAGGGACATTGATTTCAAGTATGGAAAGAGAAAGAAATAGGCTGTGATTTGTATTTAATCATCTTACCTCAAGATCACTGTCACGTGAGTGCTCACCAACTATCATGCCTTCATATGCCTTTGAAACAAGGGGATGAAAGAGGGGTTAGTGCAACTCTTACCCAAGATAGTACCTCTCAATAAAACATACTATAGTTACCTCCATTCCAGGCGATACAAAGAGGATCCCGCGAGCTTCTAAACTCATAAGGGCATGTGAAGTGATAAGTCCCTTACCAACAGATATCTATATACGAACAAAGAGAAATTTGAGTCAGAGCTGAACAGCACAGTGACATTTAGTCTTGTTTTTATTCAACATTCAACAGAACCCCTTTCTGTTTGGTTGTGCAAAATTATTTGCTAAAGGAGTATCTCATTAGCTTTTTAATTCTATGCACAAATGTTCGGCAAACGAAGAGGACACGAGAGAATAGAAAATTATTAAGTTGAAGAAAATGGCTCTACCAGAACTCCTTTTCTGACACTGCCAAGTGGACCTCTGTATTTAGCATATGCTGCAATCACAAGAAACCACACATCCAATAACCACCATTAAGTCTAGTTAGTCCTCAAGACTGCAGCATTAATCAATTGTTTTGAGCATGTAGGAGGGGCCATTATATTAAGAAAAAAAAGAAGAAACAAATTGCAAAAGGTACAGATGAATCTGAACTTGTTCGACTAGTGGCCAAACAAAGCAGTCAGTGTTGCTCATCTTATGTCACAACTAACATCGCGTCATTTGATTTACAACCTGCGCACATGTGTTGCACACACTGCTCATGTAAACATAAGGGCTATTACCATCTAGCCATGATAAACAGAGCCATGATTCACAAATGCTTAAATTTAGAGAGCTATAGTTACATAAAAGGGTGTATCCAGTGTTGAAAGCTCCCCACACATGGTGGGTGTGGGTAAGAGAATTTCTAAACACATCCTACCCTTGTTTAATCTTGTGGAGAGACTCTTACCACTTCACTGGGCCTGCCCTTCTTTACATGTTCCCCTCTCTTGAAAAAATATTCAAAAGAAGAGACCGCAAAGTTCCAAATAGGGTAAATTTGGGTCCATCCCCATTTAATGGTGATGTTCAACATGTAAGATCAAGTATCTTCATTCATCATTTTAGAGCTTATGTTTAATCTCTGACTTACGTCTTTTAATGAGCATTAGAGCATTAACTACACAAAAATGACATCTCTGCTAAGCACTCACATATCATTAAAACCTACAGATGAGTAAATAACTAAATAACCAGTTCAATATTTGACTCCATGTTTGCATGAAAGTAATATCAAGTTCTAGCAACAATATAGATCAGTTACAGACTTGAACATGCACTAGCACTGAATGGAAATATCAATAAATATATATCATCATACCCTGGAAAGCACGGTGCATAAATCCAGTTCCACGTGTAAAGCTGCTGAAAATTCCTTTGACACCCACCAAACCCCTGCATTCCACAATAGATCACTTGATACTACGATAACAAAACTGGTCAATACGCCACAGAAGGAAAAAGAAACTCTGGAATCCCACACTGATTGGTTATGCAGTAAACCCTACTGGGAACAGGCAGTATTCCATACATAAATACAAGCATGAACAACTTAGGCTAATGCCTACAACACACAGTTATTCAGCAGATAACACATGCTTTTTTCTAGGTTCAATGGTGTAAACAGCAAATACGAACAACTGACCTAGATGGACAGGTCATGAAGATTCGAGTTCTTCCAGTTGTCCCAGGAACCGGGCCCATGTCAACTATTTCACCCTTCCTATGTGTGATGGTTTCCAAGACGAATCCCACATGCTCTTCATCCACCTACAATATCTCATTGGTACTAAGAATTAGTATTAGAAGCAAACAGATAAATTAGGTGATTCAACCACAGTTTCTTATACCTCAACAGTCACTTCTTCAATAGGCTCCAACCTTTCACCACGCTCTGTTTTATACCTATTCCAAGGAAAAATGAATACGCTAGCTGCAAATTGCTCACAGATGAAGTTCCATGCCATAAAAAGGAATTATATTTTTACCGTAAATACAGCAGGGGAGACCCCCCCCCCCACACACACATAAGAATTTTATTTAAAATAAGAAACAACAAACAACTGAACAACTCTACAACCTATAATAGAGGAAAACGAAACAGACAACAGAAAAATTGTACAGAGACTGAGAAGAGCGAGAAGGGGAACTCGAACTTAGCCA